>OY294070.1:30639876-30727282 GCA_958510875.1 Endomychus coccineus | reverse complement strand
AAATCTGACTTGAACTCAGATAATAATTAATTCACTCTGATTTTAATATGATAATCTCACTTTAACGGTACTGATTGATAATCAAAATCACAAAAGAGAGATGGTCTTTTGTCTGTCACTGCTTTTATATGTTTTCGAGGTTCTGGTCAATTCCTTATTTTGTGCCGAGGCTTTTTTACTTATGTCCCGAACAAGATAGATCTAAAAATCGCGGTCATGATATCTCGGTAGTTTCTCTTGGCACAGTGAACAAATGTTATAAGAGTTTTTTGGTTGTTCGTCCTTTTTATACATAAGGCTGTTCCAAACTTTGATGCGTTAACTTACCAGATCCCCGTTTTTGCAACATAAGTTAATAGGAATGAATGCAATTTTTAAGCGAGCATAAATTCAATTCATTTATCGAAATAATTACACTTATTCAAAATTGCGGAGATTTAGAAATGTGACAATCACGGAATACACATTCGGAGTTCACACATCTCTGTTGAAATAATGAACTGTTCAACCGGAGGTCACGTGTAATATTCGTATTTACTGCCTGATCTAAAATAAATGAAGACTTCATAGGAATAGTTGTACCCTACATCATCATATAAGGTATTGTGGGTTCCGCCTTCCGGGAGAAGACTCAAGCTTTAGTTTTGGTTGCATTAAACTCTGCTAGATTATAAGATCCCCATTTTAAAATCATCGGCAGATCTCCATTAATTTCGTCAACCTGTCGCTGTCTCGCTTCTCTGGCTTCATTGGATGGTATAGGGGCTCTAGATGAGAAAGCGGTATGGGTGCCATCATCTGCAAAGCTGTGGACGGCACAGGTGGTTACTTCCAGCAGATCATTGATATGGAGCAGAAACAAGGTTGATGCAAAGACAGGTCCCTTTGGAACACCAGCGTTGAAGGCCATTGTATCGAAGGATACTCCATCAACCATTACATATCATTATTAATTATCTTCAGTTCGGTATTCACATACAATATATTATTTATTTAATCTTCACCTTATACAAAACATATTATTGTTATGATTTTATTATTGAGACGGTAGTTAATATAGAATAGTTAATTTTCTGATTTTTATCTTGACAGTAGGTAACAATTAATCTCAACTTTTTATGTTTTTCTAAAAAAAATTAAGCTAAAGATATTTTTAGCTATGTTGGGTTATTTAAGATACTTTTAATGAAGATTACAGGAGATGACGTGTAAAATATTCATTGACTTATTTCAGTTACCAGTTTCTTCACCGTTTACCAAGCAGCTTCTCAAGAAGGATGGGTTTTCATAATGTATCGTGCTATTGATTCTTTACCTGGCTGGAGGGCTGTTCTCTACTTCAGCACAATGATATTTTTCCTTGCGTGGCTGGTTAAAAACGTTTTCATAGCTGTGATAACGGAAACGTTCAACGAAATCAGGGTACAATTCCAACAAATGTGGGGCACTCGAGGGCACATCCAAAACAGTACAGCATCTCAGGTATTCAATCGATTTCTCATTTATAGTATTATCGAAATCGTAACAAATTCATTCTGAAAAACTTGTTTACCAGGATATTGAAAAACGGGCCACAAACTTTAGGAGAATAGGGGTCTAGTATTATGGCTCAAAAAATGCAGGTAAGGCTCAATGATGGGTTCATGGATTCGCCAAATAAAAGAGATTAAAACTTGTTTTATTGTTTATTCAAATATTTTGATATCATTTACACTATTTATAACTCAACCCCTAATAAATGCATATGTACAAGTTTTACTTAAATCAGCGTCGAGTGACTTTGCAGGTGATTACAGTTCTTAGACAATGCGCGTAGCCGTGCCAATATATTAAGTAGTATACCTCAATCTTATATTGACTTACTGTCAGTTGGGATTCAATCGTGTGAGAAAGTGTATCTCTTACTCCTTTATCTATTACGTAACTGGTCAATTCGGATTAACGTATTATATTAGGTGTTCGTCTTTTATTAAATGATTTCTAGTCTGCGGTGGGCAATTGAAGTAACACACAGCTCTCAATATTTCGGTCTTAAAGACAACCGATAGATAGGTCTGAATGTACACTTACAATTTCTGAGTCTGATAAAATAATTGAAGATTTATTATTTTCATGATACATTGGTATTTTAGAAGGTGATCAGTTCGCAAACTCCGCAGTCTTAACGCGGCTAGTCGGGTTAGGTCTGACGTTCCTTTCTGCCTATAATTGGGGTATCATTCAGTTCGCAATCCTTCGGTCTTGTACACAACCGATAGATAGGTCTAAATGTACGATTTGTTATTGACTATGGCAAAATAATTAAAGATTCATCATTCTCGTGTACACTGGTATTTTGGGAGAATGTTTATTATATATTTCTTCAACGAATTTCAAAATTTGGTGTGATATGTATGAGTAATGAAATCTCTGGTGAACAACTTCAAGTTAGAAAAAATTTCACTTCAATAAACATGTAGGAAATTTTTTTTACTTCATACACTCACTCATGTCTCCAATTTACCCCACGATTTTCGATAATCACTCTTCGGTAAATATCTACATACAATCTGGCTGAAAAAAAAAACAGTTGAGGATTCATAATTGACATTAGTTTGTAGTTAGGTTAGCTCACAGCTATCTCTCTCTCTCTCTCTTCTTGTTTAACACTTAGTTTCAACTTGTTAACTTACGGATTCACTCTCAATATCGACAAACCGCGGCTCCTGTGGTGTCCCATAAAAAGTTTCCCTCATGTTGTTTTGCTATGACAATGATCTATCAATCTTACTGATGATTCATCTTTCGCAGTTCATACACATCCATTTTGTGATTTTTCATGTAATATTTCGACTGATATAGTTTTTGATTTCCAGATATTAACTGGTGATGATAGAGGTTGGAAACTTGTAACGTTAGATGAGAATAAGCACGCTGGATCAGCGCCAGAATTCTGCCATACGATTCTTCGATCACCTCATTTCCGGTTGCTCGTAATGGGAGTTATTTTGGCTAATGGAATTGTGACAGCCACGATGAGGTTCAAGCATGACGAAAGGCCTAGACAAGTTTTCTACGAACGTTATTACTACATCGAAGTCGGATTTACGATCCTCCTGAACTTGGAAAGCATATTCAAAATATGGTGTCTGGGATGGAGGGGTTATTGGAAGCACTCCATCCACAAATTCGAATTGCTTCTTGCCATCGGAACGACGGTTCACGTAATTCCTGGTTTTTACATGTCGGCGTGCACTTACTTCCAGGTAAAGTTATCTTTCAAAAATTGTTGGTATTGGTATTAGTATTAATATACTAATGTAAAAAAAATTAGGTACACGTTCGCAATTTACACAGTACACGACGTAAATGTACGTATAATGTAGAATTGCAGTTCTGAGAAGAATTGTTCCTGTACTTTTGAAGTTTTATTTTATTAAAATTCAGATTCACAACAAACATATTAACTGTCAAGTCAAATCAAGAAATATAGAATTTATTTCGGCATATTATAGTGTGTTGCCAACTGTAAGAATATATATACCTGGTTTGACGAAGATAGCGCCTTTCTTAACGAAATTGTTGAAGTGAATTGGTTGCAAAGGTAACTAAGTACGGCGTCGTATCATTATTAACATAAAAATACTACATTGTGCAAATAAGTTGGGGAATTCGGGGCAGAACGGGACAGCAAGGTAAAACGAGATAGCATCATTATGTTTATTGAAAAGTATATCTATGGTTTCGGCGTTTACGTAGTGTAAATTCATAATACTTCGGAAGTTGGAGAATAAAACTCAAATTTTACACAAAACTCTTAACATTTAATTTAAAAATGCTGACAAATTGTTTCTCCACACTGTGGCATTTTCAAAGCAAGGAGTTATCAACTAAAGCTAAATCTAAAAGTATGTACTTAAATATTAGGGATCAGAATGTGGTACATATTGAGGGATGGGGGTGGATAATAATAATAATAATAATAATAATAATAATAGCGTTTATTGCCCAACAGTTTCCCATTTACAGAGCAATTTTATAAATGACAATACAAGATTAATTAGTAGCACTAATTTCTAACTATGAGTGAGTGACAATGACAATTACAAGTCCTATTTGAATACAAAAACAAACAAAATAAAAATAAAAATAAAATAAAAAATACAAAAATTTAAAGATGCGCACGAGATTTATTCTTGAGTTCACAAACACTGCAAGAAAAGAGGTCACAAACACTAGAAAGTTTGTTTGCATTACTGCACATAAAATGTATTGGTGCCTTTAACATTAAATTTGTTTGAGCTCTTTTGCATAAGAAAGTAGTGTTGTGTCTAGATGTTATTCTCTGCAAGAAAAGAGGTCACAAACACTAGAAAGTTTGTTTGCATTACTGCACATAAAATGTATTGGTGCCTTTAACATTAAATTTGTTTGAGCTCTTTTGCATAAGAAAGTAGTGTTGTGTCTAGATGTTATTCTTGGAACAGAAATATCAATTTGCGACAGTAACGCGGGACAGTCAATTTTACCATTGAGTAATTTATACAAGCATAAAACAGAAGCCTGATTTCTACGTTTTTCTAATGATACAAAGTCAAATCTATGCAACAAATCAAGATAATTACAGCCTCTTGGAGGATAAATTCCGTTGATTTTGAAGCTTAGGAATTTTAAGAATTTCTTTTGAACTTTATCGATAGCAGATGAGTATTGAAAATATATAGGATTCCATATTATGGACCCATATTCTAGTTTAGATCTGACTAAACTGAAATATAGAGAGGTCAATGCTGATAATGGTGGGAGTGTATTCACAAAATTGTTAACAAATGGTGAGTTGTATGTATCGATTTGATCATTTAATATTACATTATTTGTTTTTTGAGTGTTTCAATATTTCTATGGATTCTAGTATATTAAGTTTATGTCCTTTTTCCTGAATATGTAGAATATCGGGATTAAGGGTGAAATTGTGGTTATGTTCTAACAGGTGATTCGCGTCATTAGAGTCCTCTTTTTTGAGCCTGTAACCTCTCAAATGTTCGTTGAACCTTACGCTGAAACTACGTCCAGTTTTTCCTATGTACAAAGCAGTACAGTCATCACATCTCAATCTGTAAGCTCCAGATTTCTTTAATCTATCTTTTTTAGATTTCGAGCTATTAATATACGAGCATAGGTTATTTGTTGTTTCAAAAGCGACGTTTTATTCTGTTTTTTAAGGAATTGAGATATTTTTATTGAATGTTTACCTAAATATGCCAGACATGTGAAATTTGATTTGGTATTACTATTAAACTGAGGATAAATTATGTTTAAGGCTTTTTTATTGAGTTTATTTTGGAGTATTTTATTAATTATATTGACATTATAACCGTTATTTTTGGCAATATCTATGATTCTGTTCAATTCCAAATGGAAATTATCTTTACTTAATGGGACATTGATTAATCTATGTATCATACAATTATATGCTGCTAGCTTGTATGATTGTGGATGTAAAGAAGTGTTGTGTATTGTGGTATCTGTGTGGGTGGGTTTGTGATAAATAGCGGAAGAAAAATAATTATTTGTATGTGAAATGGTCAGATCTAAAAAGTTTAAGGACTTGTTGTTTTCCATCTTTCCATAATGTAATATCAAATGATCAAATAGATACATACAACTCACAACTTGTTAACAATTTTGTGAATACACTCCCACCATTATCCACCTAATCCCTCAATGTGTACCACACTCTGATCCCTAATATTTAAGGATATACTTTTAGATTTAGCTTTAGTTGATAACTCCTTGCTTTGAAAATGCCACTGTGTGGTGGAACAATTTGTCAGCAATTTTGAATTAAGTGTTAAAAGTTTTGTGTAAAAATTGAGTTTTATTCTCCAACTTCCGAAGTTTATTGAAAAGTGCTGGAACTTGACGGAGATCAGTAGAACTACTTCAACAAGTGCAGAACATACTAAGGCAGACATTTTGATTTCATTTATTTTTAATCATTCACAGAAAGGCTACCTCAGAGGAATTCAACTCTCTAATACCTATATAATACAAATTACATGTGCTTAAAAGCATACAAAAAACAAAAATAAAACACGAGGGTATTAGTATAAGGCTCCCCTCCCCATAAACAAAAAAATGTAGCTACATGATTATGGAATGTACTTAAATATTATGAAATGCAAATCGTTCGACAGTGTTCATAGAGACGTAAAATATATCAAGTTGAGTTCAAATAGAAGAAAACACGACATGTTTCGCCACACAGGGGTTTCTTCAGTTGAATAATGGTACGTAAACATAAAACGGTTACAGAGTTGATTGGGAATTCAGATTGTTTACTGCTTATTTACGGATTACAAGAATGCAGGTTGTTTACACTGAGGGATTAAAATCTAACAATTAGTTTGCCAATGGCTGCTTATATGGGAACAGATTAAAAACCGTGGAGTATGAAAAATCTACCTGATTATGGAGTAAAAGATTAGTGTTCTTATATTTACTAATTTCAGAATATCTTAAAGTATACCTTTATTTACTACATGTAAGATTTCAAAATTTTGATCAAATCGGTGACCTGTTTGGTAAATGTTTGGTATAATGATAGTAAAGATTGTTATTCCTATTTATTCTTTGTTTCACTTTGAGGTGAAGTTTTAAAATCTAACGAATCTGAAATAACTTAGTAATAACACAAACATGTTTATTGACTTTAGCTATCAATGTGGAACGTTATTCATCTTTATCGTTATTTAGATGAAATTTTAAAGGTATATTTTTATAATTTTTTATTTCAATTTTATTAATAAATTTATGAAATTTTTATGGTTTTTATATATAACAAACTCATTTATATTTGTAATTAATAATTAAATTTTAAAATAATTTGAAGGGAATTATTATAAATTTTTATTTTAATTTTTTAAAAGTAATTTTATTAATGAATTTATAAAATTTTATGGTTTTTTTTAATATAACAAATTTATTTATGTTTATAATTGAGAATTAAATTTTAAAATAATTTGTAGGGAATTATTATTAAGTTTTATTTTAATTTTTTAGAAGAAATTTTACAAATAAATTTATAACATTTTTATGGTTTTCAATATAACAAATTTATTTATATTTATGATTATGAATTAAATTTTAAAATAATTTGTATGGAATTATTATTAATTTTAATTTTAATTTTTTAGAAGTAATTTTATCAATAAATTTATAAAAATTTTATGGTTTCCAAATATAACAAATTTATTTATATTTACAATTAAGAATTAAATTTTAAAAATAATTTGTACGAAATTATTATCAATTTTTATTTTATCAACTAAATAAATAAAAAGTATAAATAAATTAATTATTATTAATATTACTAAAATATGAAAAATTAAATGGATATGGTGTTGGCTTATTACCCATTATCCCACATTTTCTACCATTGAATTTATCAAAGTCGAATAGATTCAATTGTCTCTGATTACTTTACAGGTACTAAGAGTGGTAAGATTGATCAAGGCATCCCCTTTGCTGGAGGATTTCGTTTATAAAATCTTTGGGCCAGGCAAAAAACTGGGAAGTCTAATCATATTCACCATGTGCTTACTTATCATATCGTCCAGTATTTCGATGCAACTTTTCTGTTTTTTGGAATTCACGAAATTCGAAACGTTCATCGAAGCGTTCATGTCCATGTTTCAAATATTGACTCAGGAGGCGTGGGTAGAAGTTATGGACGAAACCATGTTGAGAACTAGATCGATGCTAGCACCATTGGTGGCTGTTTATTTCATTTTATACCATCTATTTGTAACCTTGGTAAGTACATATATTATTCATCAGAATTAGGTTCATATCATTGAAAGGGTTATTATTCTAAAATATACAGGGTGTCCCAGGTTTCAGTAGCAGAACTTCAACAGTCGATAGAAAATTTGATTTTGAGAAAAAGTTCCTATTAACATATATGCACAGACGCTTAGTTTTTGAAGTACGGGTGTTGAAATTGAAAAAAAAATTTCGTTTTTTGCGAATATCTCCGGAACCGTTGATCGTACAGATAACAGCTTAAGCAAGCATTTTCTACTCATAGTAAGCTATGTTCTGTGTGATGAAAAAATTTTTTTAGTCATAATTGGTGAAGATTTTGAAGGGGTAGTGGATGTTTTCCTCCCCAACTTCTACGCCACTGAAAAAAGTATGGTTTTGAGACAACCATTTGAACCGCCAATGTTTTCTACACAAAAAAGTATTTGGTCATAAGCTCTTAAGTGGACCGTTTTCGAGAAAAATCAACTTTTATGTTGAAAAACATGGTCAATTCTTACTAATTAACAAAATTTATTCAAACGTTAGGACAAGTAACAAAACCAAAAAATTTACCATGTTTTTCAACACAAAAGTTGATTTTTCTCGAAAACGGTTATTTTCAGAGCTTATGACTAAGAGTACCTTTCTTGTGTAGAAGACATTGGCGTACTTTTCCCAGTGGCGTAGAAGTTGGGGAGAAAAACACCCACTACCCCTTCAAAATCTTCACTAATTATGACTGAACAAAAATTTTTTATCACACAGAACATAGCTTACTATGAGTAGAAAATGCTTGCAAAAGCTGTTTTCTGTCCGATGAACGGTTCCTGAGATATTTGCAAAAAACGAAATTTTTTTTCAATTTCAACACCCTGAATCTCAAAAACTAAGCGTCTGTGCATATATGTTAATAGGATATTTTTCTCAAAATCAAATTTTCTATCGACTGTTGAAGTTCTGCTATTAAGACCTGGGACACCCTGTATAAATTCTCAGAAAATAGGTCACACTAACACATATGCTTATTATTTTCTTCTTTACATTTCGGTCTCACGACCATCATCAGAAGACGTATCAATGTCTAGGCCGGGAATTCTCAAAACCTATTGTATCAAGCATGAAGCGTCATTATCGCATTAATTTCAATTAAAAATGGCCACGTCGCAGAAACGAACAGGAACACTAGTAATCGAAATTGTAATACGTTAATGTTTTAAGTATATGAATATGTATCAAAAAGCCACTGCATAGTTATCTACTTCCAATAATCGAACTCATCTCATGCAATGTTACTAGAAATATTTTCATTTCAGCATTCTACCTAAAATATACTTTTATCATTAAAAAGACTCATGATTCATATCACAGTGCTTTTCCTATTACCTCATAAATCTTTAACATCTGGTTCGAAAGTGGATAGATGAGCGTATCATAGTTTGGTTTCAGTCTTATTCAAACATTGCATGAGATGACTTCGATTATTAGAAGTAGATTGCTGTGCAGTGGCTTATTGATACATATTCATATACTTAAAACATTAATTTGTTACAATTTCGATTACGTGTGTTTCTGTTCGTTTCGGCGACAATAGAGTGTCCTTTTTTATTGGATGTCACTATCACATGGTTTTCGCCGCCATGTCACATCAAATGTAGGACACTATTGTCGCTACTACCTTGTATATATTCATTATTTTCTGGAAGGAAAAAACTGTTGCAAGTTATGAGTTCTCTCTAAAGTTATTATCTTAGTTTTGATATTATCCTATAGAAGACACTACTAATACGCAGATTAGTTATGAATAATGAATAATAATTAGGGCCTTTGGGTGCAGTGCCGTGCGGTGTATTTTTTCAGTATGATGCAAGTCTTCGAAATGCCGCCCCCATATTTGTGATTAAAAAAAAACTACAGAAAAATGTGAAATGTGAAATATATGTCTATAATATATTTTCAAACGTAACAATTTTCTATAACATAAACATACATAGACTATAATTTCACTGTTCGAACTTCACATTTGCAAATTACTGAATAAGGGATGTATAATCAAGAGAAGCCAGCTAATGTACATTCAATAAAAATCACTGCCAGATTTGTAAGCTTTGACTTTCTATTATTAGGTTGCAACAAATGTTCACTTGTTCCTCGAAAGGCTAAGCATTGTGAAGTCAATAGTCTAATTATTGCAATAATTCTTTTAAGAACTCCTCTCCAGTGCTGAATTTCCAAATCCAAAATTTTTTGATATTCGGCATCAATAGTTTGGTTCTTTTTTAAGCGAGTGTCAAATTTTTTCCATTGTCTGAAAGAGTTTCTGTGATTTTCAGACTTTTCGTGCATTATGAGCGCACGTACAAGATTTCCCCAGTCAGAATAACCAATTTTAGACCTATCATGGCTTTCCATGAATTATCAAACAATATGCAGCAAAAGCAAAAAACGGCATCCGTTGTAACAGAGTAAATCAACCAATTTCTCTCAATAATTTCACCATTGCTTAATACTTTGCAATAATGAGAGTGGAAATTTGCGCCTTCCTGTGTTGATAGGAAATTTCAGTTCTTCAACTTGATGTGGACCTTTCTCAACTAGTATCTGACGAGTTTTGTATGCCATGCAGGAAATATTCCATAGTGCAGGATCGTCAGAGATCTTGTCTATTTGCTGGAACTCGCTGCCATTACTACCCTGCTCTTGATAATCTTCTGGGGGTGTGATTTCTTGGCTTTCTTCTTCTTTAGGAGGTGATTCAGATAGCGCTGATGAGTCCACCACATCCGAAGAGGCTGCTGTTGATGTGGATTTAGACGTTTCTGACTGAGGCTTAGGGACCAAGATTTCTTTCATGACATGAGTTAGCTTTCTTCCTTCTTCATCTTTCTTTAAGCGTTTCATTTTATATTGGCTTACAGACAGTGTTTTCCTTTTCTGATCCCCGCTGTTATAAGAATATCAATTACCTTATAATATGTATCGTAAATTAAATTCAAACTTGATGTTAAAATCGATTGGAATTACGCACTTAAAAAGCTACTATTCAATTCTCTTACCTTTTTAGGCTTTTCAAAACATAGGTATTTAAAAACGTGCCATAACAAATACTGACACTTGAAGAGTATGCTGTTGGAGACCAACTAACATGAAAATCAAATATCGCCATCTCAAAGAATAAGTAGAAAACGTAACACGTGCAATTTTTTTTTGTGATACATGCCACCTACCGCCAAGCTCTTATTATAAGCGGCCGCGCTGTCGCGTGCGGTAGATCACAAACATTTGCGCCCTCAGATAAGAAATCTAACGGCGCCGAGTAATATTCATAGGAATAAAATCCCTGCATTTCAATTTTTTGTTAAATTTAGTCCAGTGATTTTGCCTTTTGCCGCCCCCTGAAAGTGCCGCTTGATGCGGTCGCCTCTTTGCATCATAGCACCGCACGGCGCTGTTTGGGTGTTGTTGAAACTTCTCGATTGTTGATAGTTTTCTCACAAAGCTGTCTCCGAAACACACTTCATGTTGCGGTTTGCCGCAAATTAATGAATAATCATTACACCGTATTAATAATAAACCGATACAATGCTGTTATTATTATAAAATAACAGCTTGATTGCAAAACAAGGCCAATTTCGTTTTGAAAAATAATCATTGTAATGAAACTTAATTTCTATTACAAGTCTCGATTCGATTGAAAATAAGATTTGATTAACAATAATTGGCTGGTTGATTGATTCATTTTGCAAGTCAGACTAAACACAAATGACAATAACCTTTTTGCCTAAGCTTTGAGGTATACCTTAATTTCATTGATATTCTGATGATACTCTAGTATGTTTCGTATGCTATACAAATCCTAGTTATTGACAGTAACATCTTTTTTCAGATTGTACTTAGTTTATTCGTAGCAGTTATTTTGGATAATTTGGAATTGGATGAAGATATCAAGAAATTGAAACAACTGAAATACAGAGAACAAAGTGCAGAAATCAAAGAGACACTTCCCTTTAGGCTTAGAATATTCGAGAAATTTCCTGATAGTCCGTTGATGGTTACTCTACATAAAGTTCCTTCAGATTTTAATTTACCGAAGGTAAAAAACATTTTAACGTATTTATATCAGATTTTGAAGGTACAGTAAGTGGTCGATATATAGTAATGACCTTGTCAAAGAAAGCATGTTATCATTTCTTGCCATAATGAGCTAAAATCAAAGACATTGTATTTACCTTTTGCGTAAGTGATTCACCCCAATTTCAGGAACTAGTATTTTACCACATACAAGTTTGCTGATCAAGTTGTCATTAGTTAAATTTGAGGAATATATCCAGGAATTATCAAATCTGAAGGAAACGAAATAATTTTATTGGGAGTTGTATGGTTTGAGGAACAAATGGAACATCATATCTCAGATATACACCCCACACTTATTTTTTCATTCAACACATAATACACGGTGTTACAAAAATGTTGAGCTGCGATTCTTCGCAACAAAACAAACAAAAAAGTTCTATAAAGCATGGCCCTAAAGTATCTTATGGCGAAATTAGATGGAGACCTTCATTTAAACAAGTACTATTGACTTTAACAGGGTAGAAAAGAGAAAAGAACAAAAAATTAATAAAATTCTGGACTCTCCGTACCATAGACTGGCTAAACCAATACTCTCTATAATAAAAGGACTATACGTTAAGTACAAAAACCAGTGTGACGTCATCAACAATAGGCTCACGAATCTTATGACAGTATTGTTTTGTTTTAATGGCACGTAGCCGGTATTGCCTGCGACAGGTGATAAATATTACAATCTAACAAAGTTTTATCTATTTATTGGGGAAAATCATATGTTGCACCTTTTCCTAAGGTGTCCTTCTGTTATTGGAGCATATTTTTACCTGTGAATAAGCGTGTATAAAAGTGTTATGCCTGAATAAAGTGCGTTGAAATATAGCTTCCCGCGTTTTGTGTCGTACGTATAGTATACTGACATAAGTTATCCCGAATAAACATTCTGCATTTGGAAGGAAGGAAAATAAAACGATGGGCCAAAAGATCAAATGTCAGGTTTGTTGAAGATAATCAACTACGGAAACGATGAATATCGGTCCCTGTGAAAGATTTCATGGTAACACTACTAACAGAACAAGTCTCGCAGTGTTACCGCAGTAAGTGTAAATTTTGTCAATTATTTGGAAATTAGAACAAAATGAATACAAAACATTCTGTATTCAAATGCAAAGCCATAAACAATTTTTCTAAATATAACATTTAAGTATCGTGTGTGAATATGTTCACATTCTCGAATGTATAAGGAATAATTTGCTGAATTCAAAACCCAATCAAATTATGCAGTATCCCAACTTTAACTCGAAAGACTAGAGCATTTTTTGATGCACAAATTCAATTTCGGATGAGTGCAAAAAACAAAATGGTAACATTTTTTCTACTTGTCTTCGGATCGAATGCCAAAAACCGCATCTCAATCCATCTTGCCCGAAAAAAAACCGAAGTCTTGGCAAATTTTTTGTTCTATATTGTTCTCGACATGTGCGTCATTCGCGTATTCCAAATTTTGCAGGTTGCAGTAGATTTGTCAAAATAGTAGCACACATCCAAGCAGGTACATCGAATATACCTCGTGGTACACGGTCTGGCAGATTTTCTCTATACTAGAGACTAAAGATATATATGTTGGTACAGTAACGATTGGCCGAGATTTCTATCTCACGCTATCAGTTTAGGAGTATTAAATATATGACTGACATACACTACCGATCAAATATTTTCTGCCGTTAATCGGATTTTAATGCACAAGTCGGCTTAAGATGGATTTCATTAAATACAAGTCATCTATTATATTCTAAATTACCTAAAAACACTAATACACTGAAAAATTTTTGGGAAAGATAAAAATAAGTGAAAAGAACCTGAATTCCAAGAATAATCTATCAGTGATTTCTTAGAACGACTTTCATAGAATAATTGAATTCGAAATATTTTAGGTGAGAGAAAGCTTCATGAGACAGTTCGTATATGAAACAGAGGAAGAGGAAAATTCTGAATCCGGTGTGAAGAAGATTAGCGAAGAAGTATTTGATTCAAAAATTATTTATCGGAAGCAAAAACCTCTCAAAGTGTTGAATGGTTTACCAAAGGTGAGAGTGGTTAACGTAAAACTGAAGAAAGCAGCGGTGGCTCACATTATCAAGTAAATATCTAAATTAATTAATATTTCCAAATCATAATCAACAAATAGGGATGGTGGTCATTCGGATCATCTATGATGACTTACAGTTATACTTATCAATTGATAAGATCGCTGAATATTTATCATTTAAAACTAAAGACATCTTAAATCAGTAGGACACCATGCAAAAACTGTCAACATTCACATACTAATTTAGTTTGATCTGCACAATGTTTTCCCGAGATTATTCAACAGACTGTTTAATGTACAGGATAATCCCTAACTGATCTAAAAAATTTAAGGGTGTTATTCCTCATGACTGTTATAAAAGATTTCATATGAACATGGTGTCTAAGGTGCTCCCGCTCCGATCTACAGGGTGTTAAGAAAAATTTTTAATTCAAATTTTTTCTAATTTGTCAGAAATTACTTCAGATATTTCCTTTCAATTTTGGTACGTGGTATCTAGGTTGAAGGTAGTCTTTTTCCAATAACCAATGTTCTCCTACTTAAACCAGTGTTATTTGTTTCAAATAGATGGCAAATTTTCTTTATTTTCCATCCTTTCTTAACAAAATTGGTCTCTAGAGTTTTCCTTGTACATCGAACGATTTTCGATGAAAAAATTAAATCAACTTCATTGCATTGTAACGAAGCTTAAATTTTGAAATATCATTTGTTTTGGATCAGGCAGTAAATACGAATATTACACGTAAATTCCGGTTAAATAGTTCATTATTTCAACAGATATGCGTGAAATCCGAATATGTATTCCGTGATTGTCACTTTTCTAAATCTCCGTAATTTTGAATGAGAGTAATTATTTCGATAAATGAATTGAATTTATGCCCGCTTAAAAATTACATTCATTCCGATTAACTTATGTTGCAAAAACGGGGATCTGGTAAGTTAACGCATCAAAGTTTGGAACAGCCTTATGTATAAAAAGGGCGAACAACCAAAAAACTCCGGTAACATTTGTTTACTCCGCCGAGAGGAACTACTGTGTTATCATGAGCGCGAATTTTAGATCTAAAAAGTAGCGTAATTTTCAAGCATTGTTCATGACATAAATAAAAAAGCCTCGGCACAAAATAAGAAATTGGTGGTGTGGACTTGACCAGAACCTCGAAAACATATAAGAGCAGTGACAGACAAAAGATCGCTCTCTTTTGTGATTTTGATTATCAATCCGTACCATTAAAAGTGTGATTATCATATTAGTATCAAAGTGAATTAATTATTATCCGAGTTCAAGTCATATTTAAAATTCGAATCAACAATATTGTTCCGTACAGGTGAATTTTACATGAGGTAAATGATAGCTTAATAATAGTTTATATTTTTGGGCATTACGATATATTGATTCCCGTAGCTTATGATTGGTAAAGTTTGTATGATATCTGAGTTCCGTAGCCTTCAGTAATTTGTATCGTTATATTATCCCGTCATAGGTCGGACCGCGCACGATTTGAATTCGCACGTGAATTGAAATATTCAAATAATTGTATGGTGTGTACAGAGTGTGTATGTTTGAACGACAGGGGCATCTTTGGTATATTTGTACACGCTGTGCCGAATCCGGAAGTATAAGCTGGGGTGGTTGTGTGATTGAGAATCGTAATCACCCCTTATTCGTGTGAGAAGTCCCTGGCCGTGGATGTAGGGGTTATTGCAGATACGATAGTTAGGGTTTGTGCACACTGTGACATACCGGAAGTATAAGCCCTAATTGTCTAGATTCTAAATCTTCAAAGTGTATGAAATATAACACTGTCATACAATTACCGGGAACTCCGTTGATAGCTAATACACGGGTGGGTGAAATGACAGAATAAACTCATTTAGAGTAATTATCCGAATATACCGTAAAATCTGATATCGTACAAGCGGAAAACTAGTGCAGGCCAATATTTTCCGATCCGACCGAATTTCAACCGTTTGATATATCGTAGTGTGAAATGAACATTTCAAGTAATACTGCTATCTGAATAATTACCGAACACCGCTTATTGCTCTAGGAACTGCTTGATTTGTATTTTCCGTAAATTGATAAATGTGAATCATTTATCAACCGATTCCGTACCGTTGAATTGAAATTAAATACCGAACATATCGTAAAAACAGATATGTTGTAACAGTTTTCTTATACCGTTTGAGCTTCCTTACATTTTCCACATGGGTGGATTTTTGTGAATTATACCGTTCAATTGCATTTACCAATTATTCTGAAAGTATATTTATAATTATTATATATTTTAAATAATTGGAATTCCCTTTTATTATGTTATTTCTGCTCCATCTTCAAATGAGCTAAGTTTCAACCAGGTATCAATTGTAATTGAAGCCTGCAATTTTGATACTGTTTTCTGCCCAATGGGCCCTGGTTTTACTTCACTGTAGCTACCCTAGGGACAAGGCTAGCTATAGATAGCATAGTGACAAGCCTTGTGGTGAGGACCCTAGCAGAAGTCTTCAAAAAGGAGTAAACCTTTGGAAAAATCTGGCGCCCGAGGATTTGAAGTTTACCGTAGTAAACAGTTTACCGAAAAGTTACAAGGTACACGTCATAGCATATCCCAAAACCGCTAAAAACTGAGTTACAATCTACATAAATGTGAAGGTGTGCTTTGAAAATGTGTATTTTATGACTCATATCGAATTTACCAAATGTCACATTGTCGCAATTACATATTATTCAACTTTGTATATATTTTTTTATACGTTCAAAAATAGATTTTATTAGCTATTTTTTTTGATAATGGCTGCGTTTACAAATGAAGAGATGACTCAAACGCATTTCTGCTATGGATTAGCAAATGACAGCTCATTGCAAGACGGCTGTATGCTGAGATATTCAGAAAGGCGCTTGCCGTGTTTGAAGACATTTACTGAACTTCATCGCCGATTACAAGAAACTGGCACCTTTTCAAAAAGTAAAAATATCGTTCGTATGCCTATTTCTGTAAGAACTCCGGAGGTCGAGCAGTGATTAGTTGGAGATGCGCTCAGTATTAGTAAAAGAAAAATTGCTAGCGACCTTAATGTCAGTGATAAAATAGTATGGACCATTTTAATGCATAACCAGCTATACCCTTACCACATCTAACGTGTCCAGGCTCTATTACCACTTGATTTTCCTCTTTGATTTGATAGGTGTCGGTGGCTAGAGGAAAACATTCAACTTTTCCAAATTTCCCGGCTAATATTTTGATCACGGATGAGACAAATTTATCAAGAGATGATATTACCAACTTTTACAATAACCATTTGGGAGTAAGAAAATCTGTATGTCATATTTAAAGCAAGACACAAGGTAACGTTTTCTTAATGTGTGAGTGGGATTTTTTCGGGACTATTTGATTGGACCATATTTTCTCCCAAATCGATTGAACTGTAAATCATATCTGCATTTTCTTATTAATGTGCTATCTGAACTCTTCGAAGATTTACCTCTAGCAATGAGCACCAAATGAAGAGCACCTCCTCATTTTGCTGTAATTATTCGCGAGTACCTCAATAATGAATTTTTGAATCGCTGGATTGGGAGGGGAGGTCTACCGTTTTGGCCACCCCGATCCCCAGATATGAAATTTTTAATTTTTCTTTTTAGCGTCATCTTAAGGAACTAGTATAAACTACTCCCATTGAGATCATGAAGAGGTGCAGAATCGAATAATACACTCCTGTGACACTATTTGTAACATGCCCGGTGTTCTTGAGCGAGTTAGGCAGTCATTGAGGCGACGAATAGAAACTTGCAATGGCGGTCATTTTATTTAGTTTTATAATTTTTTGTAGTAGTTATCAGATATGTTTAATAAATAGTATTGTAGATCGTTAGATTACTTGTAATCTGTGTGTGTATTGGCATTTGGCAAGGTGGTGTACTAAAATGAGGGGCGTATTCACATATGGGGAAAATGGGCACTTCAGGACATAATAATATGGTTATACAAACTTTTTTCATAACAAATTTCAGGGATCATCACCTGAAAAGTCTCACATTACCTACTTAGGGAATACTGTTGCTAGTTCTAGCCCGGTTTTTAGTTCGTTTTGGGATATGCAATGAAGTTGATTTAATTATTTTTCTCGAAAACCATCCGACTTACAAGAAGAATTTGAAAAACCAGTTTTGTGAATAAAGGATGGAAAATCAAGAAAATTTGTTTTCTCCAAATGAAAGCAGTGGCACTGGTTTAAGTAGGAAAACAATTGTAACGGTGAGCCAAGAGTATTGTTTTTATAATAATAAATCTGGAATTAGTCTAGATTTAATATTTCCAAATTAGTGAATAAGTTTGAAAGTCTATCTCACTGCTTGTAACAGTCGGCTGGGTATTATTTCAGGTAGCGTTAATACCTCATCGACGTGTTATATGAATTAAGATTTGTTTGTTGGAAACTGCTCAGGTATCAAATATCTTAGTTGATCCGTGTACCCTTAAGGTTCTCTGAAGCTGCCACCACTAGGTGTATATTTCAGCCCACCTAGAAGCTGTTTTTGACTACGATGCCTTGATCTCTTTCAAGGGACCGCCTCGTACAATTACTTATACTTATATCTTTATATCTATTCAAGCGTAAATTCTGAAGGTCGTATTCGCTGAGAGGTGATTAGGAATTACCAGTTTAACTTGTAAATCAAATTAAATAATAAATATATATATATTGAATAAAAGTTAACAAAATATGATACATTACAACACAGCAAACGAATACAAACTTAATCCAAAATTTAGAAAAGGGGGATAAAATGAATTTAAAAACGTCAAGTTCAGGTTGACCCTAAGTGGGAATCTGGGAAATTATCAATGTCGCTAGTTCTACCCCTTTCGCCAGCGAGCGAGTTTTTGTCCATGTTCTCTTTAGAGAGTTGAAATAAATGAAAGACTAATTAGCACAACTCCGAACAGTGATCGATTTTGCGCTCGATCACGCCGATAATTGATAGATAATATTCAAAATTAAAGGATTCCTCTCTTTCTGGTAACCTGGGGTAATCCTAACGACCTGATACTCGATCATATCACCTAAGTGATCTCCGATAAGCGGAATTTGTAGAGAGCACTCAAGCTAGCCTAAATGACTGAAAAAACATACATTAACAAAATGAACATTGGCGGGCGGAACCTGGTCTGGAGGTTAAATAACCACATCATATTATATAGGCGATTCAGAGGTTGAAGTAAGTATAACAGTTGTTCTTTGGCAATCAAAATGTACTTACCCTGTTGGTCTAATAACACAATTTCCTTTCGAACCCCTTGTAGAAATAACGCACAAAGGATTTAAACACTGTGGACATAAAGCAAGCTGACTTACCGAACAAGTAGGTAGTTAAGAACTATCGAGTAGATGGTGAAGAACTTTCTTTTTTCCTCCAAGTAACTAGTTTTTATGGAATCATTCGAAGCGGGGGCCACCCCACGCGCAAAGCTTAGAAAATATGTTCAATATCCCGGGATTAAAACACGTCCATGAGTTATAACAACAGCCAATAGGAATCTAACTAGGCGAAAGAATCGCTCTGCTCAACTCCACGTGGACTTTTCCTTAATCAGGGAAAAAAGTACCATTGACCTCGTGCCGGGCTTACGTTTGTAAAGCATGGTTCATGGCTGGCTGGTCAATGATACAGGAAAAATGGCTCATATTACCGTCGCTAGGTCTGTCTGGTATATCGTGTTCAAGATATAATAATTTATAAAACTTTCAATTTGAACTAAATCAAATTATTTAAAGGCCCCCCAAAAAAAAGTAATAATCCGTCGGATTATTACACAATTGTTAATGGAAAAAGCCTTCAACCTAGATACCACATACCAAAATTGAAGAAAAATATTTAAAGTGGTTTCCGACATGTTAGGAAAAAGTTCGAACTTTGTTAATTTTTAGCACCCTATAGATTGGAACGGAAGCACTTTAGACCCCATGCTCATATGATTTTTTTTATGAAGTAACATGAGGAATCAGACCCTTACATTTTTTAGACTACTTAGAAAACACCCTGTATGTTCTTATTTACTTACTTTGGTGAGACATTTACTCATTAAATTACGGAATTCCAAGAACTCAACATTCGTAGTTTGGTCAAACATAATATTTTATTAAGTATGTGAAAATAATGAATAGAGGTAGCAATAAAATATCAGAACGTCAAAACCAAGATTTTTCATCCCTAATAATTAGATACAATACGAACCTGAACACCAAAAAAAAACTTAATACATTTACATTTATAACGTACGGAGGAGAATGAAAGAGATTGATGGGCTCAAAATGAACCAGTTTTATCGAACGTTTTAACTTTTCACAAAAATGCTCATTAAATCGATAAGTCACATCAATAGAAACTTAAATTAATTTTGTTTTCAAGAAAATAAAAGTTGTAATTTATATACTACTAATTTTCGCCTTGTATATATAAAAATGAGACATATCATCTTAAAAATATGACGCAAAATAATGTTTATCGTTACGGCTCTATATTAACTCTAAAAATGTGACCGCTAAAATAATAACTATACGATTTTATAGTTTTTCATAATAATAAAAGACGGCAATCATTGTCATTTGCGGCACAAAATTTTTATCAGAAATGATTTTAAATCAAAGTTTTGAATAAAAAGATCTGATAATTGTAATTCTGAGAATAACTAAAAATAAATGATGGTAGCTCAGGCAGTGACGGAAAATTTACGGATACTACACCGGACTTACAAGAAGAAGTTACCAATGTTTCTCTGAATTTGTTATTCAATGCTAATCGAAAAACAGTTGTCCGGCTGTTGTTTTCTGCATGTGTGACACACAATTCGATTAGCATCGAATACCAAATTCGTCATCACACACTTTCGTTGTTTGATTTATTCCAAACCCTGTTTTAAACTGACTTCTGATAAAAAATTATGTCAAAGTACCACAAATGACAATCCATGGCGTTTATATTATGAAAAACTATAAAATAGTACTGTTATTATTTTAGCGGTCACATTTTTAGAGCCGCAGCTAAGGTTTGAAAGTAGGGGAGAGGATACACGCCCAGTCGCAATGAATGAGGGGCGCGAAATTTCTTTGAGAATTTATTCTTGTGGATTTCAAATTTAAATCCGGCGCCCTCAAATTTGTAACCTTTTCAAAAAATTGCAGTGCAAAAACAAAGTCTTAGTAAGTGTTTTAAAATATAACACCCAACTCAGAATACATAGCTTTTATATGGCAGAACACATTCAACAATGTTGAGGTATGAACTATTCTTATATTTGAATATTTACGAAGGAGGACGCAAATTAATAGATTGCCTCCGGCGCTAATAATCCCCACTATACCTCCTGGCTAATATGACTCATTTTCATATATATTAGGGACGATAAACATTACTTTCGGTCATATTTTTAATGTTAATTTAATGATTTATTTTTATATATTAAGTTTACTTAAAGTCAACGTCACTTATACTATTTATCCTGTTCTGTGCTTATCAGTGCTAGTTTTTTAATTAATTTGTCTTTTGTCAATCATTATGTAATTTGTTTTAATAAGTCAATAAAAGCCTACAGTCAGGTACACATTATTCTTATACTACAATTTTATTGACTTATTCTTTTTCAACAATATGGAAAAATATCTTAAGCCTAGTCGCTTTGACACAAATCCGGACTCACCGATGGCAGATAAAGAGTTTACGCACTGGTTCGCTACATTTGAAAATTTCTTGAATTCTTCATCCGAAAATCTGAATGATGCCGATAAATTCAAGGTAATAGCAAATTTTCTTTCATTTAACGTTTACGAGATGATTAGCGAGTGTACAACGTACCAGGATGCTGTCACAATTCTAAAAGTCGCTTACATTAAGAAGAAAAGCGAGATTTTTGCACGACATTTGCTAGCTGTACGTAAACAACATTCGGAAGAAAGCATTGATCAGTACCTTCATACGTTAAAAATATTGAGCAAAGATTGCAACTTTGCTGCAGTAACCGCTGAGCAACATCGAAATGTGTATATACGTGATTCTTTCATTAATGGACTATCATCACCTCAGATCCGTCAACGTCTTCTTGAAGAAAATACTTTAAGTCTGGATGAAACAAATAAGCGCGCTGTGGCTCTTGAAATGGCGCATAAGCATGCTGAAGGATATTCTCAAATTAATGATTCATGTGCAAGTATCAATAAAGGGGACTCTGCTCCCGAGACTGCCATTTTAGTCCAGGGCGAGACGGACTGTTCTAGTAATGCGGGGGTAATGTGTGCGGGCATACATTCGGACAAGAATAAGTGTTATTTTTGTGGTTACAAACGTCATCCGCGATCTTCCTGTCCGGCTAGAGATGAACAGTGTAGTAATTGTAAAATCATCGGCCACTATGCACGAGTTTGCCGAAAATCAAAGAAAACTGAGAACACAAAAACTGTTTCTGCGGCAGTTATCGCTTCTTTAGGTGACGGTTTTTACAACAGCTGAGTCGAGCTGTTACTACAGCTACTGTAAATGGAGTTCCTTCTAATTTCTTGGTAGATTCAGGAAGTTCAGGCCGTTTCATCTGCCTCGAATTCGTTATCAGGCACGATATTAACATAATTCCTAATGAAGGACGTGTTTCCATGGCATCTACTTCTTTGTGGACCAAGGTTGAAGGGTACGTTGATGTGAAACTTGAAATTGGCAAACATTGCTACCCAAACTGTAAACTTAATGTTCTTAAGAAACTCTGCTCAGACGTTTTGATTGGACATGATCTATTAAAGGAACACTCAAAAATCATGTTGAATTTTGGAGGTGAAAAATCTTCACTAACCATCTGCTCGTCCATCGTCAATATCGAACCACTCCGTCTCTTCAGTCATTTAACCAAAGACTGTCGACCAGTTGCCACTAAATCTCGCCGTTACTGCGAAGCAGATATAAAATTCATTGAAGATGAAGTCGCTCGATTATTGTCAGAAGGGATTATTGAGCCCAGTAATTCTCCAGGGAGGGCACAAGTGGTTGTAGTTGAAAATGAAAATCACAAGCAACGACTTGTGATTGATTACTCTCAGACCATAAATAAGTATATACTCCTCGATGCATATCCCCTACCAAACATTGACAATGTTGTTCGGGCAATTGCGAAATATAAGCACTTTAGCACAATTGACTTACCATCAAATTCCCATCTGCGAAGACGATAAGAAATTCACTGCATTATAGCAAAAGGTAAACTGTACCAATTCACTCGTATACCTTTTGGAGTCACAAACGGAGTGGCCTGTTTTCAACGAATTATAGACAAAATAATCTCTGAAGAAAAGCTTCCTGGAATATTTGCGTACCTCGATGACATAACGGTATGTGGAAATGACAGGAATGATCACGATAAGAATCTAAATAAACTTTTGTTGATCTTCACAAAATTAGGAATAGTAATCAACAAAAAGAAGAGCAATTTTAACCTTACCTCAATTAACTTACTTGGACACCTTGTTTCACACAACTCAATAAAGCCAGATCCAGCTCGTCTGACTCCTTTATTAACCATGCCACTGCCTCAAGACACCGCCTCCCTAAAAAGAGCTCAGGGATTTTTCGCTCACTATTCAAAGTGGATATCACCTTTTTCAGATAAGATTGAGAAGCTTTCATATTGTCGTTTGTTTCCACTAGGAACTGAAGCTTCAACGGCATTTGAGAGCCTCAAGAAAGATATATTGAACTCCATGGTTACAACTGTGAAAAATGATTCTCTTCTGGTGGTGGAAACGGATGCCTCTGATGTGGCTCTTGCTGCGACCCTGAGCCAAGAGGGGCGCCCTGTAGCGATCTTTTCAAAGACATTGAACAAATCTTAAAAGGGACACTCATCAATTGAAAAAGAGGCTGCAGCTATAGTAGAATCACTTAGGAGCTGGAAAGCTTTTCTTCTTGGAAAGCATTTCAATCTTATTACAGACCAAGAGGCGCTGTCGTTTATTTTCAACAAAAAACATGCGAGTAAAATCAAAAATGAGAAGATTACTCGTTGGAGATTGGAATTGGCCCCGTTTTTGTATGATATTATTTACCGTCCAGGAAGGGAGAATGTCGGGGCTGACACCTTGTCCAGGATCTTTAGTGCAACCCAAAACACAGAATTATATGAGCTTCACCAATCATTTTGTCACCCGGGCGTAACCCGTATGTTCCATTGGTTGAGGAATAAAAACCTGCCATATTCGCTCGATGATGTTAAGAAACTCACTGCCAGTTGTTCTATCAGTGCAGAGGTAAAACCCAGATTTTCCAAAACTAAAGGGATTCTTATTAAAGCTACATCACCGTTTGAGCGCCTAAATATCGATTTTAAAGGACCACTTCCTTCAAAGTCACGGAACGTTTACATACTGAGCATCATTGACGAATTCTCTCGATTTCCATTTCCCTATGCCTGCAGAGATATTTCAGCAGCTACTGTGATTAAATGATTCAAGGATCTTTTCTATACTTTTGGAACACCTGCGTATATACACTCCGATCGAGGGACATCTTTCATGTCACAAGAATTTAAATCTTTTCTAAACGCAAATAGAGTTGCTTCAAGTCGAACTTCTCCTTACAACCTTCATGGAAATGGTCAGGTAGAACGATTCAATGGAACATTATGGAAAACCGTTAGCTTGGCACTGAAAACTCGTAATCTTCGTATTCAAGATTGAGAAGAAGTCCTGCAAGAATCTCTTCATTCCATTCGATCTCTACTATGCACTACGACTAATTGCACTCCCCATGAACGTTTTTTTATTCATCCTAGACGTACCGCCAACGGAGTCACCTTGCCTTCTTGGATAGCTCCTGGACCAGTACTCGATAAACGGAATGTAAGATTTAGCAAATATGACGATCTTGTAGATGAAGTGGAATTGTTAGAAGCTTATCCTCAGTACGCTATTATTCGTAGAAAAGATGGTCAAGAAACCACTGCATCCTTGAGACAACTAGCTCCAAGAGGAAACAGTTCAATGGACCAAACTCAACCTACTTATTCTGCCAATCAACAAACAAACATCACCCATCAGCAACCTGAGAATAAAGCGACAGAGACCTCAAATTCAGATTTTGCAGAGGCAGAAGTTCTCCCTCTGACCCATCTAATGCCACGATCTGATGTCGAGGCAAGCAGGCCTGAAAGACTTCGACGCACCAGAATTCCTCCTTCTTACCTCAGTGATTATGTAACTAAATAACTTAACTCTATAAAATCATTCTCGATTTTATTTTGCATTGTTTTTTAAAATTTGAGGAGAATGTGATAAGTTTATTTAAAGTCAACGTCACTTATACTATTTATCCTGTTCTGTGCTTATCAGTGTTAGTTGTTTAATTAATTTGTCTTTTGTCAATCATTATGTAATTTGTTTTAATAACTCAATAAAAGCCTACAGTCAGGTACTCATTATTCTTATACTATACCCCCTCCCTCATAGTAAAACCACAGAGACCATTTTTCAAGTATTATGCGCATTTCGCCAATTACGTTAGCATCATCGGAGAACCCAATGAAAAATAATAACTGGTCGAAATATAGTGAACTTGTCAAAAGGTATTATTAATTTCTTCCTATTTAATTGCAGTGATTCCAACAATCAGAGACTGATGTTGGGCGACTCTTCAATGATTCCAGTACCAGGAGCGAAAGGTGGTTTGAAACCTCAGGGTACTATAAACAGTATGAAACAGTTACGTATCGATCATAAGAAGTGAGTGTGAATCAATTGGCAGCCCAAATTTCTACACAACATTGAATTGGCACAAAAAGTTATTGTAGTTTAGTTTCTAGTTAGAGCTTTCAGAAATATGAAGATGTATAACTCTGTAGGTGCCGACGTACCTAAAATAGGTTTCAAGACCTTGAGCACCTCGCAGTGACGGCTTTACTGTAGATGCACGGGTTAACTATATCGATAATAACCTAATAATCGAAACTAGTATTGATACTCAATTTAATATGTTGAAACTTAAGAATTAACATATAAAATTATTCGTATTGAATCTGCAACCTGCATTTCTGCAACCCAAAACGCATAGACAACTAAATAATAACGCCGGTACAACTGTAGCTGGTTCAATTTTAGAATAGCACCCAGGTGTGATCAAGTTCATGATGTGTTAGAAAGATACCACTCGGACACACACAGGAGATATATGTATGTATATTATGGGAGTCGCGTGCATTGCTCCAATCTCCAATGAACTAAGTCAGTTAGTTTCACAGGCATTTAGAGCTCACACGTAGAATATATTAAAGACGTGTAAAAATAATTTCTTTTTGGACAAAGTTAAACTGAAAAGTGAATTAACAGTAGGAAAGATTTTTGTGAAGCAGCAAGTTGCTTAGCAATATAATGGCGCAGGACAGACTACATTCACTTTGCATCATTACTAAGGAGAAATCCC
This sequence comes from Endomychus coccineus, assembly GCA_958510875.1. Lineage (NCBI taxonomy): Eukaryota > Metazoa > Arthropoda > Insecta > Coleoptera > Endomychidae > Endomychus > Endomychus coccineus. The sequence continues at coordinate 30,700,889 of OY294070.1, read as the reverse complement.
AAATTCAACGATTCCAGATTTTAATATATACAAGCTTGAATATATCTAGGAAATCTATGGTTAGTTTACTTTTCATCTCAGAAGTTGGAGATCTGAGAGCATGTATCTATAATTTTTTGATATTTCAATATTAAATACCTATTTGAATATTATTTTAAATAATTTTTGTAGATTTCTGTCGATCTCATCAAAAATGGGATATTTGGCCAACGAAACGTATCTTTTTAAGTAAATGTTTTTGCCCTGCGAATTTCCCATTTATAATTCGGCGCTTTCTTTTGATAGAGCGCACCCCCATACCCATGTGTGATCAGCCGCCACTAGTTATACGTAATTTGTAAACACATAATAATTACTAACCATCTAATGCAATGTAGTATTGGTGAAACTGTGTTTGAACCGAGCAACTTTTTGGAACCTATTTTAGGATGGCATCGTTCACTCCAGGTTCTCTAATTGATTTTCATTACGTCTTGCAGATTCGGTTCTAGATCCATCAGGAGAAGCGTACGAAGTGGATCTATCAAACTCAAGCAAACCTACGAGCATTTGATGGAAAATGGAGATATTGGAGTGAATCGCGTTACATCGAATCGAGCTAGACCTCATGATTTAGACATCAAACTGTTACAAGCAAAGCGACAACAAGCAGAAATGCGAAGGTATGTAAAATATCGAAATGTGGTTAGGCGAAGAAGCCTAAGAGTTAATCTGATTCCATGTTCAATCTATTGGTTCAATAAGTAGTTCTCAAACGTATAGAACAATGTTTATCCATTTTGCGAAGGCACAAAGGTTGTACCAGTGTCAGCATCTGCGCCAGTTCTACAATATCTTTGATTCCATGCATCGAATTTGATGTCTATGGCTTTCAAAAACTATTCTGTAGATTAACTTCTCAGAAGAAAATTCCAACTTGTCTCAAGGTACTTTGTCTGATTCTACGTACAAAGATTATGTTTCAAGATTCGTATCCCAAAGCGCCATGAATGCAGCAATCCAAATTGGATTTTGCGAACTGTGGTTGGCCAGGGTTACCGGTTTTGAAACTGGACCCAAACTACTCCTTTGTAGTGATAAATGATCTCATTTTGGTTGCTTTCGGTTAGTTAGGCTGATTTGATTTCACGAAATGTAGTTTATCAAAGAAAACTGGCATACGAGGGCAAGGTGAAAAGACCCTGAAGATAAAACAGATGGCGCCACAATCGAAAATCTCATGTCACATTTGTGATGTGCCATCTTTAATCAGAACGCACTAGAATTTTCAGACTGATATGTCCATTCACTTCTGTTTCAACACCCATCGAAAGCAAGCAACCTCGAATATTTTTGTGAACATGGAAAAAAGTTAAGTTCGCGTCTTGATTGAACATTATTTCTTGCGTGGAAAAGCATCGGTTGTTAAACATTATGGGGACTCTGATCTTTGTTGTGGAAGTATGATCACAAAGGACGACGAATGTCCTGGTCGTCCAATCTATAATACGATATTGGACGATCGGCGAGTTAAAGTGCACGAGATTCCTGATGCTATGAGCATCTCAACACACCAGAGACCAAAGAACAGTCGAAACAGTGGACTTGTCCTGGCGAATCTAAGCCGAAAAAAGCCAAAATGGATTTACCGGCCGACAAAGTCATGACGATAGTTTTTTGGGATGCACACGGTATCGTCTATATCGATTCCTTGAAAATGGCAAAACGATCACCGGCGTATATTATGCGGAGCAGTTGAATCGATTCGACACAGCTATGAGCGATCAAAAGTACAAAACAAAAATTGACATATGGGCTTAAGCTCACTTTTGCACTAAAAACATTGCTTTCGGAAAGTTAAAAAAAACGGATTTGACGTCGTAAAAAAATATTGTTCTCAGGAATATACAAACTTCATTGTGGTAATGATCCATTAATCTATGAATGTATAGGTCATGTAAATTCTACGTGATTAAATCTTCAAAATGAAGCAAAAACATTCCCAGCTTCACAGGGTGAAAAATATGCAGGATTTAATTCAACACAAAGTACGTAGCAAACGCGGTCTATGAACTAGGTTCAAACTAGTACCGAATTCGGATTTACCACCTTCGAAAACTCAACTACTTCTATTATAAATTTGATATTTTCAGCCGTTGTAAACTTATTGTCATTTTTCGAAAATTAAGTTTCATTTTCAACACCCTGTTTTTTTTTTGCTCTGTGGGGAATAAGTTATGGAACATCTGTATATGCGATGGATTAGATAGTTCATATATGGATAAGAATTGTCTCAGTTATAATGAGCGATGTCGAAACAAACTCGATTTTTCCAAAAATTACTTTCAATTTTGTATACTTCTGACACATCAGTTGAGGTCGTGATGCCGAACAAGGCACGCGGTTTGACTTGCGGTAAATGCGAGCGGAAAGTGGATCGCTATGACGATACAATTAGTTGTGTTACGTGTCAGAATTCTTTTCATCTTGATTCTGTCAAGATTCCTGTATCTGTATATCATCAGATGACTAGCGATTATGAAATTTCTTCTTGGCTATGTGATAGATGTTCTCCGGTGGATAGTGTTTCAATTAGTCAAACTGAGAACTGTGAAGACTCATTAAACAAGAGTGGCACAGAGGCTGTAAAGTGTACATTTTGCTGCGACCTCGTCATTCCAGGCGATTGTGTCGAGTGCTGTAATAACACTTGCAGCGCCGTGTTACATAACAATTGCCATGATAAGATTTCTACCGTTGTCATGTTAAACAAGCACAATTGGCTGTGTAAGCAGTGCATACCTAAGGATATACCCGATATTTCAGTGGAACTTCGTCTAGTTCGTAAAGAAAATGAATGTTTAAAACGGGAAATGTCTTTGTTAAATTCTTTGTATGAGGAAGTGAAATATTCCAGCGATTTGCAGAGGGAAAAAATTCATCATATGGAGATATCTTTTTCGAAGTCTGATAAGATGCCTGTCGATAATGAGTCACCGCCTGTTGCTCCTACATACAGTCAGGTCACAAAGAGTATGTTTGCCGCAAATAAGGATCGATCAGTTCTGCTTGTGAAGTCAGTGAATAGTTCGGTATCTAATGATCAAGTAGAAAGACAGGTGAAGTCAAACGTTTCATCGTCCCGTGATGTTAAAGTTGTTGGTACAAGGCGAATTGAGGATGGCATTCTTGTGAATTGTGATGGGGATGCCTCGTTACAGAAACTGAAGGATGCGTTATTGCATAATGATGGTTTACGTGGTTGTACTTTTAGCGTACCTAAGAAACTTTCTCCTAGATTAATACTTTATGAGGTGGAAACTGAGGTTGCGGATGGTGAACAAATTTTGTGTGACATTATTGAAAGGAATGATTTAAATTGTGGGGTGGATGATATCAGGGTTGTATCTAAATTACGAGCTCGGAGTGGCGTCAATGTTATTCTGGAGACTAGTCCTCAGATCTTTAATATGATTAAAGCGCGTGGTTTCCTCTATGTAGGCTGCGGGAGATGTGTTGCTAAGGTGCATCTGTCAGTGGTCCGTTGTTACAAGTGTTCGATGTATGGCCATACTCAATCAAACTGTCGAGGAAATATAGTTTGTCCAGTTTGTGCTGGAGATCACCATAGGAAGGATTGCAATTCCCAAGCCAAATGTTGTATTAATTGTAAGTCTCATAACGAAAAATTTAGAACTGACATACCTACGGATCATACTGTGTTTGATTCAGCCTGTCGATGTTATTGCCTTGCAATTGAACGATTAAAGGAAAGAACTAATTATGGTTAATGCTGCCCAATTATTTTTATCTGTCTGCCATCTTAATGTTAGATCGCTTTTCACTGGCTTTGATAGTTTTGTCAATTTAGTTGCAGGTGGAGATTTTAGTATCATATGCGTGTCGGAAACATGGTTGAACGAGTCTATACCGACGAATGTGGTAGGTATACCAGGTTACAGATTTTTTAGAAAAGACCGCCTGGGGCGGGGAGGTGGCTTGGGTTGTTACGTTAAGCATGGATTGAATGCGACAGTAGTTTTTAATGACTTCTTGACTACAGAGGGTGTAGAGGATTTGTGGCTCAAGGTTTCGGTTGGAAAGCTTACTGTTTTGCTAGGTGTTGTATACAAGGCTCCCAAAACTTCAATTTGTTCGTTTATTGAGCACATGGATAGTATTATGTCTTTCGTTTCACCTCAGTTTGATGATATTATTGTGACGGGTGACGTAAACATTGATCACTTTTTGAATAACCCACTTGGTCAATGCATGGTTTCCTATGGTCTTATTCAAATAATTTCAGAACCTACGCGCATTACGCCAACAACAGAAAAATTGATTGATGTTATGTATGTTTCGGAGAAGATCGCTATTATTACAGAATCTGGTACATTAAACGCAGATCTTATATCGGATCACAGGCTGGTGTTTCTCAGAGTCAGATGTGAATTGCCTCGTATAAAGCCTAAGGTTGTCTACTATCGGGATTTTAGGCGCTTTAGCCTTAGCGACTTTCAGTCCGATTTATGTCTTGCGGACTGGGATGCCATTTTTTATGAGACAGACATTGATCGTAAAGTGGAACGATTCAATTATAATTTACTAACGCTTTTTGATAAGCATGCTCCATTTAAATCTGCTCTTATCACAAAGCCTCATGCTCCTTGGATAACGGATACCATTAAGCAAATGATGAAGTTGAGAGATAGAGCTCAGAGCAAATATAGAGCTACTAAACTAATAAAAGACTGGATTTTCTATAAGCAGTTACGTAACTTCACATTGGGAGCAATTAGAAGAGAAAAAATTGCCTACTTGAACCACCTCGATGAGGAGAAAGATACTAAACAGCTATGGAGAGCTTTGGGTAACCTCAAGATTAAATATACTCGTACAGCAGACATACCGGCTAGCTTAAGTCATCCTGAGGAAATTAATAATTACTGTTGTTCTGTGTTTAGCCCTCCAGATAACTGTCCCAACATGGTTAATACCTTGAAAGGTAGAAAATATGATGCCCAATATTCTTTCAATTTTGTTCTTACGACGCCAGATGAGGTTAGATCTGTTGTTCAAGGGATGGGTTCGGAAGTCTATGGTAGCGATGGGATAAATTCCAAGATGTTGAAACTATGTTTGCCCACTATTTGCTTACATTTGACACATATAATTAATTGCTGTCTGGAGATAGGATTCTTCCCGACCTTATGGAAACTTTCCATTGTGAAGCCCTTGCCTAAAGTCACTGATCCTGAGTAATATTCCGATTTAAGACCAATAAGCATTATACCACTATGTGGTAAAGTCCTGGAAAAGATTCTATACAGACAGATTCACACATATATTACTGAAGTGGGAATTGTTTCGGATCTGCAATCTGGTTTTAGAAGGGGCCACAGTACGGTAACAGTCTTGGCTAATATTGTTGATGATATTGTGAGAAGTATAGACCAAGGACATGCATCTGCATTGGTATTATTAGATTTCTCAAAAGCCTTTGATACGCTGGACCACTCCCTTCTAGTAGCCAAGTTGAGGTTTTATGGTTTCAGCGATACAGTTTGTAATTTTTTTATGTCTTATCTTTGTGAGAGGACACAGGTTGTTGAATGCAGGGGTGAAAGGTCTTCGGTTCGTTATATTACCTCTGGGGCTCCCTAGGGTTCTGTGCTTGGTCCCTTATTGTTTCTGATTTATACGACCGATATGTTTGAGAGTATTCGCCAGTCTAAGATGCAGATGTTTGCGGATGACACTCAGATTCGGTCTGTCTTTTTACCTGGGGACGTCATACATGCTGCTGCTGCTTTAAATCGTGACTTGGCTTCTATTTCTGTTTATGCGCGTGAAAACAATCTTAAATTGAATCCAAAAAAGTGCATGTATATGGTATTTTGTCCCAGGAACCGCAGGACTCATATCCTGCAGAACTTTAAGTTGATGATAGACGGTGAGCTTATTAAGTACGTAGAGACTGGGAGAAATTTAGGCGTTATTTTTGACACTAACTTGAGATTTAGAGAGCATGTCTCATATGTGTGAAAAAAGCCTATCTTGCACTTAAATTGATGTACTCAAACTACCATATTATTAACTTCAAAATGCAAAAAAACCTTTGTGAGTGTTTAGTAATTCCACTACTTCATTATTGCAATGTGGTATATTTCCCCTGTTTGGATAAACTATGCAATATCGTTTGCAGAAGATTGTTAATTCATGTGCTCGTTTTGTATTCGGTTTTGCAAAGTTTGACCACATCTCACATAAGATAAAGGAGCTCAGATGGCTTAGAGTTGACCAGTTATACAGTTACCACTTCTCAATGTTTGTTTGTAAATTGTTGTCTACCTCGTCACCACTTTACTTGAGACAGAAGCTTACTTTTAGACAGGATGTGCATGATCTTCATTTGAGACATGTAAATACACTTTCCTTGCCTAGATTTCGTTCTTCCATGTTTCGTAGATCTTTTTCGTACAATGCGCCGGTAATATTTAATAAGTACTGTTTACAGCAGGAAAACTTGTCAGTGATGAGCTTTCGTTTGAGGCTTAGAGACAGAATTTTTTCGGAGGGCTGAGAGTGTGTTCTCATTGCTCGTCATCATACTGGATCGTCATTTTCTTTCTTGTTTGTATTAATTTAATTTTGGATTAGGTTTAGAATTTGTATGTATTATTTTGCTCGTCTGGGGGGTCAAGTTGAGTAGCTTATGCTAGATCTTCGCCTCCCATTAGAGTATTTCTATTCTCAATAAAGTTATATTATTATTATTATTATTATTACATCAATTGTTTCTTTATGTACTTCACTCAATAAAGATATGGCATATTTATAGAACATCCTAATTATATTCTATGTACCTTAATGAGTTTATGTTACTTTTCGTGTCCATATTCCAATATCTATGTAAAATTTTCCTAACGATAAATCCGGTATTATAGGAATCAACGTGAAGAAGACTTAAGAGAGAATCATCCATTTTTCGACACACCGCTGTTTGCAGTACCCAGGGAGAGCAGGTTCCGAAAATTATGCCAGTTGATAGTGTATGCACGATATGATGCCCGACTGAAGGATCCGCTCACGGGAAAAGAAAGAAAAGTTCAGTATAAAAGCTTGCAGTGAGTAGTGAATGTGAATCGATGTTATTATTGCAAGTCTTTGAAGTAATAGATCAAGTGTATTAGAAATTACCGAAATATAAATTTATTGTGATTTCAGCAAAGAAATCATTATTTTTTCTTTATATTATGACTACACTAGGAAAACTCATAACGATCGTTTAAAATCATCTGAGACAGCGGAGGAATAGTGTGAGAGTAGATGGAATAGTGTGAGAGGAGATGGAATTTGTCTTGAAAGTTTGGAGATTATATAGGCATCAGGCAAGACGTTACTAGGCTAAAAGTTCCACAACTTCATCGTTCGATAGAAAAATGATGGTCAATATATTCGTAATCAGACCAATGGGCTCTCTTCTGAATATAATCTTCAGCCTATGTTTGGGAATTGGACTCCAAACATCTGAACAGTACCCTAGGTCAGGTCAAATCTGTGCTTTGTAGATTATGAGGAGCTATTGGGATGTAGAGTAGCTCATGACACCGTGAAGAAAACCAAGTTTATGTGAAGCGGGTTTCGCAATAGACCTCACTTGATCCCTCATGAGAGAGTGATGTTGGTGGTGATACCGAGGACTTCATGGAATAGCTTACCTGATGAGAGATTGTCTGATCCGCCTTTTTGGAGAAGATACAAGCTTGAGTTTTGGTAGCATTGAACTCTAGTAGATTATCGGATACCCATTTAAAAATTCTTGCCAAATCTTCATACATTGTCTTGCTTCTATGACTTCATTATATAATGTATGAGCTCTAGAAGCGGTATGAAGTGTACAATCATCTGCAAAGCTGTGGATGAGACAGTTCGTTGATATGTAGAAGGAACATACAGATCGCCAATACAGATCCCTGTGGAACACCAGCATTGATGGTCATTTTATCGGAAGAGACTCCACATGGAGTGATCGGAGAGAAACTCCGATAGTAAGAAGAAGGCCTTGAAACTGGTTTCAGTTCAAGCCTCAAGCCTGCCCTGTAATGGTTGGCGAAACGTCGGCATCAAGTCGTGCTATTGTGACGTGCAATCTATCCGGAAGTCAAGATTTCTCTGATAGAATAGTGTTTTTAACGTCTTATTCATACCGCTGATGAGCCCAAGAGAGAGCTAAACAGCTGTTCGGAACTGATAGAATTGAAGTCACTGTTCGACCTAGAGGAACCTCAAGTCTGTTATGTGACATCTGACATGTAATGTGTTTGTGATTCATCCAATGCATTCATTACATTTAGTGAAATACTTCATAATTTCAGCAATTTTTTGGGTCTGGTGACTTATTTGGATTGGGTGATGATCACAATGACAACGTTATCATGCTTGTCTATGATGTTCGAGACTCCTTATTACAGAGTGATGGAAAATGTAAGCTTACAAGTGGCGGAATATTGTTTTGTAATTTTCATGAGTATGGAACTTGCCCTTAAGATATTGGCGGATGGCTTATTCTTCACTCCAAAAGCGTACGTTAAAGATGTCGCTGCTCTGCTAGATGTCTTCATTTATTTGGTGAGTACTCGAATCTATCTACAACTAGTTCATTTATCGGACGGTACATGCTACAAACAGTTACGTGCAATGGCGACGATTCTAAAATCGGAAGGAGGAGGAGTGTCATTCGCCTTGAATTTATGGGAGAAATAAATTTTTGTTGGTAACATTGTTCCATAGAATAGGTAACAAAATCCTCTAATGACACATAATTAAAATATTAAAAGGACTGCATCTTCGAATACTTTGAAACCAATGGCTGGCATCATTCTGAATTCCTTTTCCACATTATTCTGCAGAACGATTAATATTTCGCTGATAGTTAGCTGCTGTATAACGTGCGGTCAATCAACTTTTTTATTCATAACAACTATAGCTTTATGGGTATCAAATGAAAGGGCTTGACTTTGACTAGATTACAAGATTAATACATTTCGATCTATAAGCTGTCAACCATCGTTCTATGAACTGTTACATATCATAACTATAGCGCCATCTATTTATCATAGTGGTAGCCAGTATATGAGGTGTCAGGTGGTCAATCAATGAGCTGTCAGCCAATCAAAATATAGTAGTGTAGGAATTAAACCAAGCACGAGATCAAAGTGAGATTTAATAAATGTCCCTCAAGTTGCGTACTATAAAGCCTCTGAACGGTATATTTCTATCTTATAAAAATGGCATAATTAGGGTTACAGGTGAATAAAATTGACACTCTGACTCCGCCCGAAAAGGTGGAAAATTTGATGCCTTCTATGACCAGAGGGTTTTATTGAAGTCAAAAAGTCAACGGTATAATATGAACAAAACTCTACTTGATATGTTAAATTGATCTTCCGTCCTGAAGACGTTCTCATTAGTTTCATTTGAAATTTCGTATTTCATTCCAGGTGAGCCTTGTATTTCTATGCTGGATGCCGCAAAAGGTTCCTCCGAATTCTGGGGCACAGCTATTGATGATTTTGAGATGCCTAAGACCCCTAAGAATCTTCACATTGGTGCCACATATGCGAAAAGTGGTGTACGAACTGTGTAGAGGATTCAAAGAAATTTTATTGGTATGTCGAGTGTGGGAAGGAGGAATGTTGATGTTTGCGTTGTTATTTTTTAGGTATCAACTTTACTCATTCTTTTGATGTTCATATTCGCAAGTTACGGAGTACAATTATATGGAGGCAGACTTGCACGATGTAATGATCCGTATGTTACAAAGAGAGAAGATTGCGTAGGCATCTTTTTGCGCAGAGTATTTGTCACTAAAATGAAATTAGTACCGGGTGAAAATGAAAAATATCCTGCAATCCTTGTACCAAGAGTATGGTAAGTCATCAAAAATAAATAAATTGTACTCATTAATTGTATATGCCAAATGATAATAATTAATACTAGCCACTCCCTCGTATTTTCAACATATTCTACATATTGTCTTATTACTGTAACTTCTTATAGTTCAGAGAGAACTCTGATGAAGTCGGCTGTGGGCAAGCCAAAGAAGCTTAACCTGCTGCATTAGGAGGATCCGTACTTGAGATAGTGCGACGTGCTTTGTCACTTTTTGGCGTTTTATACTTTCTACGGCTTCAATATTTCCACAAGTTTACCAAATCTGAATTCAATTGACTTGTTTTGATTTATGGATGCCAGACAGCGCTGTTTATGAACACCTTTGTCCCATGTAGCGTCAGTGGAGCAAATAACCAGAGCCCATTGAAAGACTAGAATGATTAGTTTTCAAATTGCCGTCTTTAATTACAATTAATACTTGATTGAATCTTCTTCCTGCATATTCCCACCACTTCATACATCCCCTCAACGATAATATTATTATTATATAACATAACATAATTATATTCGTGGAAGTGTTATCTCACATATCTCGCTTGGGCTTAGGGTGCCTTGAACTTATTGCTTTCGTTAGGCTTATCAGTTTTATTTCAGGATAGAACAAAGGCATGTACAGTTCCACTCAGAAATAATTCTGACACTAATCAAATCACCTATTGATATTATTCCAGGGCTAACCCAAGAAGGTTCAACTTCGACAACATAGGAGATGCTATGTTAACCTTGTTCGAAGTGTTATCGTTTAAAGGCTGGCTAGACGTGAGAGATGTCCTAATTAAAGCTTTAGGAGCGGTGAGATTATTCTTTCCTATTATATCAGCAACCGTATATGAGTTTCTCAAGGAATTGTTACTTTCTCTAAATGTTCCATCATTTGTATCAAATCACTCGTCGGAATACCTCTAATCTAAAAATTGAGTGTCAGAACATACATCGAACATTACGATGTTTCTGTGCAAGCATGATAGAGTGAGAGAGATAGAGAATATACGCGGAATAGACAAATAACTTGAACAACTCATTTTTTAAACTAGCTTCGAATGATCTGTTTGTTGGAACATATGAAGCATTGAGTTCAATTTTGAAGATGTACTTTTGTTGCAGAGTCAAGCGATATATATACACATATACATATTCTTAGGCTGCATGATTGGATTAACTCTGTTTGTGGGTGTTGTTATTGCGAATTATTCTGAAAACAAAGGAACAGCTCTACTCACTGTAGATCAAAGACGTTGGTAAGTTTCATTAAGACGAAGTGAGCGGTAGCGAACGTTATATTGCTATGTTTAACACTAATTATACAAACTTAAACTTTTTCACATTGTACGTGGACTACAATTTTCTTGATTGCAGGTGTGACTTAAAGAAAAGACTGAAGATTGCCCAACCATTACATCTACCTCCAAGACCAGATGGAAAAAAATTCAGGGCGCATATTTACGATATTACTCAGAATATTAAATTCAAAAGATTGGTTGCCATAATGGTTCTCATCAACAGTTCTTTACTGGCGGTCAGTGTAAGTATACCTTCTTTCCTCACTATCATATTCTTTTTTTTTTAACTTTGTTTTTACTTTATCGATTATTATTATTTACTTATTAATAGATAGATACATACATTTATTGATACAAAGTAATTATAATACAATATTATAATAATTTTGTAGTATTCAAAATAATATATTACGTATTATATATAAATTCTCAGGAAATAGATATAACACTAACACATATGCTTATTAGTTTCGTCTTTACGTACATTTCGGTCTCACCACCATCATCAGAAGATGTAACAATGTCTAAAACGGGATTTCTTAAAACTTATTGTATCAAGCATAGAGCCAATTTCAATTTAAAATGCCCACATCACCGAAACGAACAGAAACACGAGTCATATGGAAATTGTAACACATTAATGTTTTAAGTATAGGAATATATATCAAGAATTCACTCCTTAGCAATTTTATTATAAGATCCGAAGTCATTTCAAACAACGTTTGAATGCGACTGAATCCTAAAAATATAACATTCAAGTATCCACTTTCGAACCAGATGTTGAAGATTTATGAGGTAATAGAAAGAGGTTGTCAGTAAAGACGCATGAAGGAATTTGCAAGGGTTTTAATTAATTAAATTAGTATAAATGCGACTTAATGATTGAACGCCTGCTCTATGATTTACAGATTTGGAGTCACGTTTTATGTGAATCTTCACCAGAATAGATCTTTTATAATAATTGGTTTCTTTAGATAAGATATTAACATTTTTTTAATCGAATTGATGGCTATAACCAAAACAATGTTTAGCAATGGCTGTGGAATTTTCTAAGTTTTTGCTTCTTAAATGCTTTTTTACATATCGTTTAGAGATTCCTGTATAAGTCCCATCGTAATCTTAACAATTTAATTTTTATACTGTGTCGGTTTGTCTAACTTTAGGTATTAAAGGTTTTAGATTTGAAAAATATTTCCCACACAAGTAGTAGGTTTATTCGCAACATTTATATGGAGACCTCAGAGAAAATTAAGAGATGTTTAAAAGAGTATGACATAAATGTTGCGCATAAAACACCTAATCGTGTTGGTGAATATTTTTCCCACACAGTATATAAATTAAATTGTTCAGATGGCGATGCGACAGGAATCTCTAAACAATATTTACAAAAAAGAATGTATGACCATAAGTATAGTAGTAGAAACAAAGACATTCCATTTACAACGCCAAAAATCGTCGGTAAAATCCATGGTATGATAATGGACGATCTATGGGCATCTCAACCGAACGGGTACAGGAAGTTTTGCATACATTTTAGAAGATGAGAAAGCTATCTGCCAGATGGATGCCACATTTGCTCTATGTTGACAACAAGCGCGACGGTGTGACAACTTTAAAGGAGTATTATTTGGAGATGTTCAAGCACTATAAGAAGAACTTCTTGTGCCGTTTCGTAAACGTGAGCGGAACATGGATTCATCACAACACACCAGAGACCGAAGAACAGTCGAAACAGTGGGCTGGTTTTGGCGAATAAAAGCCGAAAAAGGGCAAACTGTTTTTATTGGCCAACAAAGTCATGGCGACAGTTTTTTGGTGTCCATATCGATTACCTTAAAAAGGGCAAAACGATCACCGGCGTACATTATGCAGAGTTGTTGGATTGATTAGACACCGATTTGAAGTGTAAACGGTGATATTTGGCGAAAAAGTGCTCTTCCACCAGGACAACACACAGATCCGCAGTCGTAATGCCAAAATTGCATGAATTGCACTACGAATTGGTTCGTCATCCACCATACTCTCCAGATTTGGCCCCCTGTAATTTTTACCTATTTCTAAACTTGAAAAAAATAGCTCTGCCGAAAAAGATTTGGCTCCAACGATGAGGTCATCGCCGAAACGAATGTCTATTTTGAAGGATTGCCGTCGTATTATTTAGAAGAGATCGAATATAAAAACGTTGGACGAAGTATATCTAATAACAAGGAGATTGTGTTGGCTAATAAAATAACTTTTGACCAAATAAATCATTTTTTGTTTCATTTCACATTTCACCTTGCCCCTCGTATGTTCTGATTAAAATTATGTATTTGATCATTTATCTTACCTCCCACTTGTTACCAAATTCTAGAATATTAATTTTCAGTGGAATATAGAAGAATCTTATACACATTATTTGGCAACCGTTGGGATAATGTGTACATTACTGTTTTTGGTAGAGGTTATAATGAAAAATATCGCTTTCACACCACGAGGATATTTGCAATCTAGACGAAACAGATATGACCTGTTCGTAACAGTTACAGGAGTCATCTGGATGTTCTTCCATATAATGTTCAAGGTTAGTGATTACAACAAACAAATTTTTTCGGATGCATGAGGAGCTTGTAGGGTTTCTCTCTATAACAAATCTAGTTGAAGTACTTATATAAATACCAAATTATCATTTATAAAATATTTCCTTTTAATATTTCGATTCAGATTCAGTTTTGAGCATTCCTCTAGGGTCTAGGCAGTCGCATATCCAGAATTAGATTTTAGAAGAAGTGCTGTATAGGCAATACATAAAACCATACACATCAAATGAGTTCTAAATTCAAATTCGTGTTGTGACTTCCATTTTTTGAATCTCCTATAGGTATCGAGTTATCCTATACAAACATTGAAATTTGCCCACTCTGTACAGGATGTTTCCTAAGTTGATACTCTGTTTTAACTGTATAATTCGGTGGAATAACTAAATATTTCAAATTATTCATAAATAAGTTTTGAAAATAATCAATTGAGATGAGTAGATGAACTCCGCTACCACGGGACCAGGATATCCGGTCTCCACTTCCGGTCTAGCTGTCGATGTGCATCCGGTGCATGAGCTCGTCCTTATCAGTTTTGAAAGGATGTAGGTGATAAGGATTTTATTTTATTTGTAAAGAGTATACAGGGTGTGTTCAAAAAGTGTGTCACATGTACAGAGTCATGTGACTAACACATGACAGCATGGCGGCCCTAAGGACCAGCTGTCATGGCGACCATAAGGACCAACTGTCATGGCAACCATAAGGTCCAGCTGTCATGGCGATCATAAGGACCAACTGTCATGGCGACCATAAGGTCCAGCTGTCATGGCGATCATAAGATCCAACTGTCATGGCGACCATAAGGTCCAGCTGTCATGGCGTTCATGAGAACCAGCTGTCATGGCGGCCATAAGAACCAGCTGTCATGGCGACCATAAGGACCAGCTGTCATGGAGACCATAAGAACCAGCTGTCATGGTAGACCTAAGGTACAGATTGCTTCCAGTTCGACTCGTCCGACTCATGCGACTCGTACGATTTTGAAATCACATGATCTGTCACGCGGTGAGATATGGTGTCTGTCACTTCGACGGAGTGTCTGTCACAAGGTGTCATGGTGGCTATCACGTACCATAGAGCTGAAGGTTACAGAGCTACCCCAACTCAAAACCATAGAGCATCATGGTGGTTGAAAGAGTTGTCATGTTGTCTGTCACGTGAGGTCTTCATCGAGGTGTCATGTCGCGTCTTGGAGGGTGTGACGTGGTAGATCCATGAAGCATCTGTCACGCGAACTGTCAAGACGGATCTATGAATGTCAACCATAGCTTTATAGGTATCAAATGAAAAGTCTTGTCCGGCGACCATAGTTTACGAACGATGATGACGTCACTTCTTCGAACCGATGACAGTAACTGATTCAACCCGGCGACCATAGTTTACGAACGATGATGACGTCACTGCTTCAAGCCAATGACAGTAACTGATTCAACCCGGCGACCATAGTTTACGAACGATGATGACGTCATCATCGTTCACGAACTATGATGGGCTAATGAGGAATAACATGTGAATAATCATAATGATTGTATTATATTCATGCACATGTTTTTTCGCATGATTCAACACATGCTTTAACATTCAGACAAGTGTTTCAACATTCAGACACGTGTTTCAACATTCAGACACATGTTTCAGCATTCAGACACGTGTTTCAGACACGTGTTTCAACATTCAGACACGTGTTTCAACATTCAGACACGTGTTTCAGCATTCAGACACGTGTTTCAGACACGTGTTTCAACATTCAGACACGTGTTCCAGCATTCATACCTATTTAACATGTATTTGATACCTGATTTTGATAGAAGCGTAGAAGCACCTAACCGCGTGATCAGACATACACAATATAACATCATCATCTAGTATATAAACAAATGCTTATTAACATATGTTCCAGTATGATTTCGATTCGCCTTCAGGCATGATGAAGATTGTTAAGCAAAAAGACTCGTTGAGTATTATGAACTTAGGGTTAAGCAATGAGAATGTTGAACAACCACAACGTCACAGCTCTTTGCTGCCTAATACTCTACGAACAATAATCTGTGGTCCAAGTAATTGTGGGAAAACAAATGTGATGTTATCTCTATTGTTAGATGCAAACGGTCTGAAATTTGAAAACGTGTACATATATTCAAAGTCTTTACACCAACCAAAATACCAGTTACTAAAGGAGACATTGAAGAAAATTGAGGGGCTTGGATATTTTCCTTGTACCGAAAGTGATGAGGTCATAGACCCCACAGAAGCGAGGCCTAATTCAATCATAATATTCGATGACGTGATGTTTGAGAAACAGGAGAAAATTCGTGCTTATTTTTCAAGAGGGAGACACAACTCAATTGATAGTTTCTATCTTTGCCAGTCTTTTGCTAAATGTCCAAAACATGGATTGCGCGACAATGCCAATTGCTTGATTATTTTCAAACAGGATGAGCTCAATTTGAAACATATATTCACCGATCATGTAAGTACCGACATGTCACTCGAAAAATTCAAAGAGATATGTAGCGTATGTTGGAAAGATAAATATGGATTCCTTATGATAAACAAAGACTGTGATATGAACAAAGGACGTTATCGCAAAGGTTTTGATAGTTATATATACATCTAACATGTATATATACTTTCATTTAAAATAGACAACCCGCTCAGCATGGACGTGGGTGTGAGTAACACGCTTAAAGAAAAACAACAATTGAAGAAAAAAATTTGGGAGTTAGCAAACGTTGTGAGGAAAAAATATATGGCTGTGAAATTGGGTAAAGCTGAAAATGATGAGATTCTAGATAATATGTTCAGGAATGTATCTAAACCTCTGGAGGAAATTGCGAAAAATGCTGAAATAATCAAACAAAATTCATTGGTTGAACCTAAAAGTATTGTTTCTACAGCAACACAAATGGAGAACATACCAATCCCAAATATTGTAACTGAAGGGGAAGAGTTCGTATATAACCCCCAAAATACTGAGGAGGATGTGTTTACCCTCGAACCTACTATCGATCAGATTCGTGAAGAATTCAGAAAACATAAGAAAGATAATGCAGAGGCTACAGAGGAGTTTCTCCAACAATACCCCAAATTAGCACGTTATTACTTGGAAGGATTCCTATTGGATGATGATGTCAAGAAATACGATGATAGAATGGGATTGCAATATAATTCAACTTTAGACAAATGGTTCATGGGTAATCAACCTATAGAAATTGATAGTGAGAGTAATATAATTATCAAGGGTACTCCGTTCAAGGGTACCACAGGACTGTATAATTTGATATTTTACAGAGATGTTCTACCTGATACTTACACTGTGGAAGATGGGAAAAATTACAGTCAAATGATGGAAATGACTAGTGCCCATAGGCGTAATAACGATCCAGCTGATCGAATAAGAAACATTGTAAAATACAAAAATGTACTGAAACCTTTGATTAATTCCATGAAAAGACCCAGAGCCAAAACATACACTGGAAGTGCATATATCGAAAATGATATGCTTGAATATAACGAGAAACCTATCGAATATGTTTATTGGGATGACGTTAACGAAATTGTGGATAGACTGAGACTTCTTGTTGCATCCTCGCATGCAGGTAACCATAATCATCACAATGAGATAATCTCTATAATAGAAGAATTGATAGAGGCAGGGGTAATTGAACAAAAATCAGGTGTAAGACAAATTCATCTCAGTTATAAAGATGGTTTCAATGGATAAGTTTGGCAGAGCCTCCTCTTCCATGTGGATATATGATACAAATGTATTTAATAATAATTTCAAACAAGTTCACGGACAAGGATTATTCCTAACGAGCGATGGAAGTTATGATATGGAAAATCGTAGATTGTGCAACGTAAAATCACCGAATGATGATGGAGATGTTGCAAATAAAGTATATGTTGATAAATTAACACACAAACTGAATCTGAAAACGGAAACCAGTCTTAAAGATACCTTCAATGTTAGGGTTGATAATTTGATCAAAGATATCAACAAGGATCTGGATGAACATAACTTAACGAATGGCAAGGTTATTCTCAACATTGATAAACATCTGATGGACATTCAGAATAAATATAATGGAATGGGGATCTATATAAAATCAGAGTATAAAACAATCAGTGATAGTGTGAGGGAAAACAGAAATGAATTGAAAGAGATCAATAACACATTTAACAGTGTGAACATGCGTCTAAATGACATTACTAGTAAAGTGGAGGCGTTAGAACGACGGATGACATCTGTGGAACCTTCTGAGAAGAGACCCTCATCATCCACAACAACAAAGCAGGGCTCTGTGAAACGTATATGTCCAAATCCAGTGAATATACCCAAAAAATTAATTCTACACTAGATTTCCACATTGATAAGATGAGTAGAGAACAAGTTGTGCATGAGCTTCATAAGCCGAGTAGGAAGAATTTCAAACGACGCAGAACGATCATAAAAGGTTTGGATGATTTGTGGCAAATGGATCTGGCAGAAATGGGTAATTACGCTCGTGAACATAGAGGATTCAAATACATTTTGATTATGATCGATTGTTTCTCGAAATTTCTATGGACACGCCCGCTGAAAACGAAATCAGCCGAAGAAGTTCGGAAAGCGGTCAGTTCTATATTGCTAGAAGGACATCGTAAGCCTAGGAATCTGCAAAGCGATCAGGGAAAAGAATTCTTCAATAAACACTTTAACGATCTAATGAAGAAACATAATATCAATCATTATAATACGTATAGTGTGAAAAAAGCAGCCATTGCTGAACGTGTCATTCGAACGTTAAAGGAATCGCTCTACAAACATTTCAGTCTTAGCGGGAAATACAAATGGCTTGATATACTTGAAGAAACCACAGAAAAATATAATAAACGTAAACATAGTACTATAAATATGGCTCCAATAAAAGTGACGAAACAGATTGAGAGCGAGATATTGAAGCGATCCTACTCACACATCAAGTTAGCTCTGCCTCACAAATACAACGTTGGAGATGTGGTACGAATAAGTAAGGCTAAACATATTTTTGAGAAGGGATTTACGCCCAATTGGAGTACGGAATTATTTAAAATCATCAAAGTAAGAATTTCCAACCCGGTCACATATCTACTCGAAGATATGACCAACGCACCAATCAGCGGCTGTTTCTACGAGGAAGAATTACAGAAAACAAAACAACCCGATGTGTGTTTAGTAGAAAAAATATTACGAAAGAGGAGGGGTCAACAGTATGTGAAATGGTTGGGTCTAGATAATAATCACAACAGTTGGATCAATAATTCGGATCTCGTTCAATGAATCCATCATTGACCATTTGGAGATTATTAGGAACAAACAATTAGCTGGAATATTATTGACTCGAGGGTATGGTTATTATACAATGAATCTATCATTAACCATTTGGAGATTATTAGGAACAAACAAATAGCTGGAATATTATTGACTCGAGGGTATGGTTATTATAATAGAACAAAATTCCGTGAATATGAGGGTGAATCAAGAGTGAAGATTATAATATTTGAAACATATATTGTTAAGATTATACTTAAGTCTTTTGTATTGAGAAAATTTTGAAATTAATAAAAAATATTATTTTGAGATCTTTGGTCTTTCTCCCTCCCCTCGTTAAATAACGGTGCAATCTTGAATTTCCATCAGTCTGTATGGAAGCGTACGTAGGAGAAGGTGTTCTCAATACGCTTATAAACAAGCTCCCGTTTGAACTTCATATTCCTGGTTATCAATTCTGTGGTCCCGGTACAAAATTGGAAGAACGGTTGAGAAGAGGAGATTCAGGTATCAATCCACTCGATAAAGCTTGCCGCCAACACGATATTTCATATCTGCGAAACGCTAGTTTGGAAGGACGTCACGAGGCGGATAAAATATTGGAGAACGCTGCTTGGCAACGTGTCAAATCTAAAGACACAAAATTTGGAGAAAGGATTGCCGCTTTCGGTGTAAATAAAATTATGAAGGCAAAGAGGAAATTGGGAATGGGTATGAGAAAGAAGGTTGGGTTCGGAAGTGCAATTGTCGATGGGGTGAGAAAAGTTATGAAGAATAAGTTTGACTCATCCAATCTGAAGAAAACATCC
The DNA here is from genome assembly GCA_958510875.1 of Endomychus coccineus. Classification (NCBI taxonomy): domain Eukaryota; kingdom Metazoa; phylum Arthropoda; class Insecta; order Coleoptera; family Endomychidae; genus Endomychus; species Endomychus coccineus. The sequence goes on along the minus strand of OY294070.1, from coordinate 30,680,992 downwards.
CAAACAGCGTTGAAAGTTCCACGAAAACAATTCAAAAAAGCAGGTGGTCGGAAAAATGTTCGGTTACCAAGAGTAATTCCTATTCCAAAGACTGGAGGATTTCTACCATTTTTAATACCTCTGTTTGCCGGATTATCAGCTGCTGGAGCATTGGCGGGGGGTGGTGCAGGCATCGCTAAGGCCGTCAACGACAGCAAAGCAGCTCGGAAAACCTTGGAGGAAACGGAAAGACATAATAAAACAATGGAAGCTATAGCTTTGGGGAAACAAGGATCTGGTCTATATTTGAAAAAGTATCGCAAAGGTCTTGGTCTATATTTAAATAAACATCCAAAAAACTGTCAGTAAACCTACCCAGAAGACCTCTGACCGATCTTGATCTACGAAAACTAGCAAAAGCTCTGAAAATTCCTCATTTTAGAGGAGTATTTATGCGTGATGAACTGCCATCCAACGGACCATGGAAAAACGAGCGTGGAATAGTTAATTTAGATAGCTCGGACAATGGAGGCACTCACTGGGTTGGGTTTAATAAAGTCGGTGATACAGTTTTATATTATGATAGTTTTGGCAATTTACGCCCCCCTCGCGAACTAGTGGATTATTTCAAAAAGTGTAAGATATTATTCAATCACGATAATTTTCAACAATATAACACTTATAATTGTGGTCAGTTATGTTTAGATTTCCTCTGTAACTCTTCAGTTGTGCTCGACTAACCCTGCATTTATTAGTATATAAATAGATTGTTGGTAAAGTTTGCATCAATCATGTCTCAGACGTTCACTATCACGGGTAAGAGCTCCCGCTTATCTGTAGATTTCCACCCACCTATAGAACTAGATCCTCATTCATATTATTCTATCGCACTTGTTGGCTTGCATACGTACAATAGCATTCCGAACATTGAAGAAGGTTTTAATAAATTTTATTATAAAAATGTGAAGGGTGAGGAAGAAGTAGTAACTATACCTACGGGGTCCTACGAGTTGACAGACATCGAGGATTTCATACAAAGTGCAGTTTGTGGGATAGGAGTGAAGCAAGAAGAACGTGACCGGAAATTATCAATAAAATCTAACAACAACACTCTACACACAGAGCTGAAGAGTGATTTTGAGGTGAATTTCATTCCTAAAGATAGTATAACTGTTGGGATTTAGCAAAAAGAAATTGACATCTCGCGAACTACACGTATCTGATCGACCTATAAACATAATCAAAGTTCAAACAATACGTGTTGAGTGTAACTTAACCGCAGGAGCATATTATAACAATAAGATAGCTCATACGATATATGAGTTCTCACCTCTTGTACCACCTGGGTTTTCCATTGATATAGAGCCGAAGAATCTTATTTATCTACCGGTCATCAGCAAGACGTCCTTCGATAACATCACGCTGAATATTTTAGATCAGAATTGGAAACCGGTAAATTTTCGTGGAGAAGAAATTATTATACGATTGGAATTGAAAAAGATCGTTAGGGATTATACCTCACAACAATAAATAATAATCCAATACTCACCACCACTCATTATATGAAAGGAATTCAACTGAGAAGGTTGCAGTAGCCATCACTTGAGAACATGGGTTTGGATTTCAGCAATAAAAGACATCTCCATAGTGGTCATCAGTCATTATCTACAACGAGCTCGAGGGAGAAGGTTACTTCTGCATCACTATCATTGGAAAATATCAATTTTTTGAAGTCCCTTGGTTACAATGTCGGAAAAACTTCAAATATTCAACGAGCCAAACTTCAATGAAGACATCATCCGAGAAGAAACTCATACCTACTATCCCCACACAACATCTTTTGGCAACAGCGATGAAATTGAGATATTAATCAATCAACAAGATGTGTTGGTAGATTTGGCCTCGTCTGCTTTATTCATCGAGGCAGAATTCCAGCCAGAAGCAAGTGGTGATGGTGAATGTAAACTAACGAATAATTTCGGAGCGTTTCTCTTCGAATATATCAGTTATGAATTGAATGGAAAAGAGATAGACAAAGTACGTGATCCTGGTATTGTCAGCACCATCAGAGCTTATCTAACATATGCCAAACATGAATCTATACCTCTAGCTATTTCTGGATGGTCATTTAAGGATGCATTGAGTTCAGTCTACAATAATAAAATCAATTTATGGATACCGTTGAATTTTCTACTAGGCCTATTCATTGACTATAACAAAGTCTTGAGTGGAAAACATAAGCTGCGCTTGATAAGGTCTCGAACCGATAACGATTGCTATACTAATAGCACAGGCACGAAAACGGCTAAAATAAATGTGAAGACGATAGCATTAAAAGTGCGACATGTGTTTCCAAGTGATCAGGTTAAATTTCAAATGTTGGAGAATTTGAGTGCTGAGAAGCCTATTTTGATTCCATTTCGCAGCTGGGATCTGCATGAAAATCCGTTGATGAAGGAGAGCACTCGTGACATTTGGGCTGTTAAAACTTCAATGAATTTGGAACGTCCCAGATATGTGATTTTAGCTTTCCAAACTGATCGAAAAAATAATCCTGTTAAGCACAGTGCATATTTCGATAATATAAACTTGCTAAATGTAAAATTATACTTGAATTCAGAGTGTTATCCATATGAAGCAATGAAATTGAATTTCACCGACCTGCAATACGTGGAAGCATACCAGATGTACTATGATTTCCAGAAATCATTTTCAAATAAAATAATAAGCGAACCCATGTTAGATTATATAGCATTCAAGAATAGAGCAATTTTTGTGATTGACTGTTCAAAACAAAACGATGCTATAAAGTCATCAACAGTTGACGTCAAACTAGAGATGGAAAGTTTCCTGAATTTCCCCAAAAACACCAGGGCTTATTGCATCATCATTAACGATCGTATAATGGAGTATTCTCCGATTACAGGATCAGTTCGGAATTTGGTGTGAAGAACCAGGTGATGAATCATAATGTTATAATTTATGTTCTAAATGATGTACTATCAAAATGTATCTTTCCCAATAAATGTTATTATTATTATTATATTTGATATTTTATTTCTCAAACGGTAGGTGGTGATGTAAACATCTGACGATCATAGTTTGTAAACTATGGTAGTCGGTTGCTGGAAATGAAACAAATTGAAACAACTAGTGACGTTATCAGTCAGTTATCAACGTTTGCAATGATATCGAAACGGAGAGTTACCCCCAACCCTCACTATTCACGTTCACGTTCTCACGTATGTAAGAGAGAATCATTTCAGAAAATGTTCAGTTATAAAAATGAACTTAGCAGCGTGCGTTCGTGATTCAAATGTGGCTACATGGTCCACCAACAATTTTATTAAGTTAACAGTTAATGAAGTGTGTCTAAAATTTGGGATCGATATAAGAAACGATAAAAGAAACTATTTATTTTGGAATATTCAACTAAACCAACGCGTTCTGATGAATGAAGATCTATTGGATTGGTTAGGTTATCGCGGCAAAAAATATCATGCTAAAAAGGGTGTTATAACAAGATTGTTGAGGAAAAACCCGCATATACACCATTTAGAAATTTGTGATAAGACTGATGCACGAAAGAAATATTATGTTCTAGATGCTATTGATTTCGAATCATTATTGATGCAAATGCGAACTCCTAAAGTCATCGAGTTACGTGAACTGTTTTCGTTAATGAAATTTATTATGATGAAATATTGTGAGTACGAGAAATTCTATGAACAACAAGAACGTCAAAGAGCTGAGGAACGTGAATGTCTTGCGAAAGAACGATCTCAACGCTTATCTCAACAAATTCAAATGAATGTTATCACCTTACGGAATAACATTGCACCAAATATTGTTCCACCTCCTATAAATTTCGGAAAGAGACGAAATTTAGGTAATTACTTTGTTTTTTATAATAACATTTATATAATATATATTATTTAGGATTATATCGAACATCGAATGATATGAGACCAGAATGGTACCTAATGCGTCGACAGGAGGATGGTTGGCGTGATGCCGACAGAAAATTACAAAATCGAGGAATGCGATTAATACGTAAATGGTCTAACATATCTCATGCTATCGATATTGGTAACGAAGTGAAACAGAATTTCCGCCGCGATTTGAAATGGTATGCAAGAGGAAATATTATTCATGCCGCAGAAGAAGAGGGGGGTGAACAATTGATTAGTGATATCAACATCGAGTCATTGATAGAATGTGTTATCAATCACAAAAATAAAGCTTATGAACTAGCAAATGATAATGTCAATATATTATTATAATTATCATTCCTTTTGTTTTATTAAAACACTTATATCTTCATACAATCATTTATTTACATGGTAAATAGCCTTCTTTACATATTTAACAAACATTTTCAACATTAGTACTGATAAAGAAGATAAAATTGCATACAAAATTGCGAAAATTTTAGAAATTTCTTCGTCTAGTGAGGATGATGTACGTGTGGATGGTGTTGATATTGTCTTTTGTATGACATGTGGTAAACATGATGATTGTTGGAGCAATTGCCATTCAGCCATATCTCCCTCACTCCGATCAAAGAATAAAAGTTTAAGTTTATAATGTATGGTGGTACGATTATCTTGAGGAATGTTGAATGCGAATACCTCTAATTGATTATCGTTGATTTTTCTAAAATTCATCGGAATCCATTCGGTACGGTTACACCCCCCACCACCATCGGTTGCAACATCCTTCAGACAAATATAAATGCGCTCAACGTGTTGGGGAACGTTCGCGTATAGAATACCATTCAGAATTGTGGTTAGAATCACGAAATTTGTTTTTAACATCCCCACTCCCATCATTATCTTCACTTTTTGCACTTGTAAATGTATTCAACAGTCTTATAACTGTTATTTTATCTTCGTAAAAATTCAAGTCTCTTCTTAGTTCATGAACTTTCTCCACAAATTTTCTAAGTATACGTGTGTATTCTTCAAAAGATATATGCATAATGACACATTTACAAACTTACTGGATATCTTTATCATAACCTCCAACTATTCACATTTACACATAGAGTATCATTATTATTACTCGCATTTCATTCCTCATCTGACCATCATAGTTCATGAACGATGATGACGTCATCATCGTTCGTAAACTATGGTCGCCGGGTTGAATCAGTTACTGTCATTGGCTTGAAGCAGTGACGTCATCATCGTTCGTAAACTATGGTCGCCGGGTTGAATCAGTTACTGTCATCGGTTCGAAGCAGTGACGTCATCATCGTTCGTAAACTATGGTCGCCGGACAAGACTTTTCATTTGATACCTATAAAGCTATGGTTGACATTCATAGATCCGTCTTGACAGTTCGCGTGACAGATGCTTCATGGATCTACCACGTCACACCCTCCAAGACGCGACATGACACCTCGATGAAGACCTCACGTGACAGACAACATGACAACTCTTTCAACCACCATGATGCTCTATGGTTTTGAGTTGGGTTAGCTCTGTAACCTTCAGCTCTATGGTACGTGATAGCCACCATGACACCTTGTGACAGACACTCCGTCGAAGTGACAGACACCATATCTCACCGCGTGTCAGATCATGTGATTTCAAAATCGTACGAGTCGCATGAGTCGGACGAGTCGAACTGGTGGCGACACCTCCACGAAGCAGTCTTTGTCACGTGGTGGTGACACCTACACGAAGCAGCCTGTATCTTCGGTCCACCATGACATCTGTCACGTGACACCTACACGAAGCAGCCTGTACCTTTAGCTCACCATGACAGCTGTCACGTGGTGGTGACACCTACACGAAGCAACCTGTACCTTTGGTCCGCCATGACAGCTGTCATGTGGTGGCGACATCTCCATGAAGCAGCCTGTACCTTTAGCTCACCATGACAGCTGTCACGTGGTGGTGACACCTACACGAAGCAACCTGTACCTTTGGTCCGCCATGACAGCTGTCATGTGGTGGCGACATCTCCACGAAGCATTCTGTACCTTCGATGACAGCTGTCACATGGTGGTGACATCTCCATGAAGCAGCCTGTACCTTTGGACCGAAGGTACAGATTGCTTCCTAGAGGTGGCGGAGCCCCCTCTAGGAAGCAGTCTGTACCTTAGGTCCGCCATGACAGCTGTCACTTGGTGGTGACATCTCTACGAAGCAATCTGTACCTTAGGTCTACCATGACAGCTGGTTCTTATGGTCTCCATGACAGCTGGTCCTTATGGTCGCCATGACAGCTGGTTCTTATGGCCGCCATGACAGCTGGTTCTTATGAACGCCATGACAGCTGGACCTTATGGTCGCCATGACAGTTGGATCTTATGATCGCCATGACAGCTGGACCTTATGGTCGCCATGACAGTTGGTCCTTATGATCGCCATGACAGCTGGACCTTATGGTTGCCATGACAGTTGGTCCTTATGGTCGTCATGACAGCTGGTCCTTAGGGCCGCCATGCTGTCATGTGTTAGTCACATGACTCTGTACATGTGACACACTTTTTGAACACACCCTGTATACTCTTTACAAATAAAATAAAATCCTTATCACCTACATCCTTTCAAAACTGATAAGGACGAGCTCATGCACCGGATGCACATCGACAGCTAGACCGGAAGTGGAGACCGGATATCCTGGTCCCGTGGTAGCGGAGTTCATCTACTGAGATGAACACCCTGCGACTGATTGGCAACTAACTGGCAGGTACACTGCATGATTTATTTTTAAAAAGCTTTGATAACGTGACTTTCCTCACTTTTGTTAACTAATTAGCTTTCGAACTATCTTTCATACAAACACCTGCAGTCAAGTTGACTTTCGAAATTATTCACACCATAATATAACCTTGTTTCATACTGACATCTGCTGTCACAGGAACTATACAAATTTTCGCCACAAAATGTGGTTATGCACGATACTCCTCACAATTTTACCATGTCAGTTCGGAGAAATTAAAATAACACCTTTACGGGTCAATGGAATGTGTAGGGGAGAATCGGTACCCATACAATGGCCTCTAGATCCCTCGACCTGCACCCTATTGATTTCTATTTTTGGGGACGTATCAAAAGTATTATATATGGCACGAAGATTAATAGGGAGGAGGAGCTACAACAAAGAACACTCAACTCCTTTCTTGAAATTAAAAATTCTCCAGAAATGTTCAACAGTGTAAATTTTAATTTAACAAGACGAATGAAGCCTGTATTGTACACGATAGACATCATTTTAAACAATTTTTGTAATTTTTTGTTATTACCTTTGTTTTGTTGATAGGTTTTAAAACAAAATTTCCAGTAATGTGAAAGTTCTGTTAATAGATGTTGAAAAGGTATCTTATTTCACCCCTTTCCTACAAAAAAGTGAAACCCTCAGTAGCTGCTATTACTACCAGAAAACATTTTTTTTAATTTGAACATTTTGGAGAAAAGTGAAAAAAATTTTAACCTCAATGTTCAAGGGGCTGTCGGAAAATAGTAGAAAACGTTTATATATGTTCATCATTTCGAACAAGTTTCCTAATTTTTTGTTATTAACTTTGTTTTGTTGTTAGGTTTGGTTTTGTAACGGCTGTTTCAGTTAGTCTTTTTTTAAAATTAATAAGTGGTTGACAGGTTACTACTGCTATAATTATGGAAAACATTATTTGACCCTTCGAAGGAGTTGTGATGCAGAGGTACAATTATTATATTTTTTTGCAAGGAAATTAAACAATATATCAAAATTTGTGTTGAGATTAAAACGTTTTGATATTGATTGGGCTAACCGGGAATTAGTTTTTGGAACAAAATTTCCAATAATGTGAAAATTCTGGTAATAGATGTAGAAGAGGTATCTCATTCCACCCCTTTCCTACAAAGAAGTAAAAACCGCAGTAGCAGCAATTATTACCAACATTGTTTTTAATTTAAACATTTTGGAGGAAAGTGAAAAAAAATTTTAACCTCAACGTTCAAGGGGCTGTTATAAAATAGTAGAAAATTTTTATATGAAACACCGCCTAAAATGGACCCGCATCGACTATATCTGGAACACCATGTATATAGGGAGTCCCAGGTACCAATAATTGTACTCATTGAGAACTTTAGTATCATGTCTCCCTTTTGTTCGGCCCCCTTCTCAATGATTATTATGATTTCATGGAATTATTGTTTCACATTATACAAAAGCTATTTGGGCATATCGGAACACGAATAAATTGGAAACTTCAAAGTGTTAAATTCATACAACTCCTATCATCAGAACAACATTATAACGTATGCTCGAAACGATAGATATCATTATTTCTAGAACGATTTGACGTATTTCATTGGATTCATGGTGGTCATCCTCAGATTTTTCACAATAACTGGAAAACATGCTACATTGAAGATGTTGATGTTGACAGTGGGTGTATCCGTATGCAAAAGCTTCTTCATCATATTCGGAATGTTTCTATTGGTTTTCTTCTATGCTCTAGCTGGAACGATAATATTTGGAACCGTCAAATATGGGGAAGGAATTGGAAGGTAAGTTTCCCAAAATACAATATAATTACATAGAAAAATAACAAATTCCAAATTACTGTCTATTCCATAAATTCTGTTCTATTTTCTAATTTTTCTTTTACTTTTAAGCATTTCACGTTGTTCTGTGATCTTGGCTTCAAATTCAGATTACGTATGCTTTGATGATACCTGTAGTGACTATTGCTAGTGCAAATATTAATGAATTAAGAATGCCATTTCCTTCAAAGCACAAAAAACTGAAACTGTTCAAACACTGGTGCTTTATGCTGCTTCCACAGGCAGTTTTTTGTTGATGTGAACGAACCCCGAAAATCACTCAGATTAGTTCTGTAATGTTAGTTTGTCAAGTTTCTAACTAGTTAGCTTTTGAAAAGTGGCAAAACTAAATAAGCTTAGAGCATGAAAGAATAGATATGCATATATTATCATCCATCATTCAATATTATTGTAGTGAGTCTAACGATGATTAATCTAAACTGAATTGTTCAAATGTCATTCAAAAAACAGTAGCAAAAATTGCTCTAACCATGCAATAAATTTGTTAACAAGCCAAATCAACCAATTCACCAACTACCACTTAGCTTTCTCAAGTTAAACGAAAGAGAAAACCACTACTAACGCAATAATAGTATCCATATTAAAGAGAGATAAAATGAAAAAACAACTAGTTAAAAGCTATTCTCCTCAATTTTTTCAAGTTCAAAGTTTACAGAAACAGCCCTACCAAAATTATACCATATGCTAAAAATTCCTAGTATAAGAACAAAATTAATGAAAACTTCAATAATCCAAAAAAATCTACGGTACATCTAGGCTACCAATTCAATGACAAATAAACCTTTTCAGCTCTCACTACCATCATTATAGCACAAGATCAATTGCAGATTTGCAATGTTTATTAACCAGTAAAAAACTTAAGAAAGATGTTATCAAAAATATTACCTTTGGTACTTAATGAATATATACAATATACTACCAGATCATTCGAAGAATATGAACAAATATCATGGAAAATATAAGAAACTAGATGGAAGTATCGAAAATTCAATTGAAATAAATTTTTATATCCACAAATTAAGTCTAATAGTAGACTTAATTTGTGGATATAAGAATACAGTTCTATTATATCATTCTGCTCTCAAAACCATTCCTATACAGTATTATTCAAATTGTAACGTATACTGCTATTAAATTAGTCATAGATATTTGATTTTATATTATTATTTTCTCCTTTCCCCCAAACAAACCTTATATTAGGTTTCTATGGGAATGAATCTCCACTTCACTGTCTTAGTATATTATATTGTGATATACTATAATGTATTATTATTAAATTATATTATTAATAAATTAAAAATTAAGTGTGTATGAAAGATAGTTATAGAGAATATTGAGAAGGGCACGTTTGTTGTAATCCCTTCTTCTTCTAGTTTCAAATCCGATTCCCCATAATTGCATAGAATTTAATTACGATTTTGATTTGTTATATTTCTAATAAATCGCTAATGGTATTAACAAATTTCAGGAGGGCGAATTTCGAATCTCCTGTTACTGGGGTAGCCATGTTGTTCAGAATAGTTACAGGGGAAGATTGGAATAAAATAATGCACGACTGTATGATTCAGCCACCTTACTGCACTCCGGCGGAAAACTATTGGCAAACTGACTGTGGAAATTTCACAGGCTCTCTCATCTACTTTTGTACATTCTATGTGATCATCACCTATATAGTACTGAATCTTCTAGTGGGTGAGATATGAACTCTTCTTACCTTTAACTGAATTTATATCTGTGAGTTTTTAATTTTCACTAATATTACAATCACAACACTTTTTTCCACTATAGATTTTTCAAATCTTTTGCGAATTTCGCTAGCAACGCAAGAGTCATAATAGAAAAAACTTAATTAAAATCGTTAGTTACTAGTCTTTATATTTACGAAAAATATATGGAGAAATGAAAGGGTCTTTACATTAATTGTATTATTTTCGTATGATTAAAATTATGATCTACTGTGAAACTGTAACGAATTAAAGTTGTTAAAGAATCAATGGTAATTGGTAATTATAAGCAAACTAAGTTTCGGAAATTTCTGCGGGTCAATTGTATGATTGTAGGAATAGAAAACATAAATCGGAAAAGATTTAAAAACTGCTGATGAAAGATGTTATATTATATTCTATGTTGAAATTTCATCCACATGTATTTTGCTACTCTATGTCTTATACTGACACCCACTGTCACAAGTTACTACAGAGTGAACCCATAAAACGGATTGTGACTTCACATCGATGAATCTTGAAATGAGAATTGGGGAGGGGGGGAATACACACACATGCACAATGTCAAAAATAGTCCAGTTCAAAACGGATAGATATATCCGCGAGAATCAGGAAAATTTTTGTTGGCCGATTACAATATGTCCTTCATTATTATATAGTACAATAATTACAGTCTCGTTGACTATAAAACAACCGTGGCTTGGATACTAAGATCGATGGATTTGTACATCAACCAAGGACTTTTAGAAACACATTTTTAATTTTTAATTAATGCTAGCTTCATATAACTTGCCTTAAACTTCGATAATATTATTCATCATTATTCATTACATTTGTATGGCAGAAATCTATAAAAGAACATGGGGAATCTCTAGCTGTAGCATTGGATATTTTAAAAGTATTTGACCGAGTCTGGCACCAAAGTCTTCTTGGGAAACTTCCGTCATATGGTTTGCCGCCTCAATTTTGTCGCTTAATATCGAGTTTTCTCTCAGATAAGTGACTCCATGTGGTGGTTGACGGAGGATCCTCCGATATAATGGCTATCAACGCTGGTGTTCCACAGGGATCTGTCTTGGCACCAACTTTGTTTCTGCTCCATATCAACGATCTTCTTGTGGGGAAGAGAGCTTGGATCGCCATGTGGGGAAGAGCTCTGGCAAGGGTCGCCATGTGGGGAAGAGCTCTTAAGGTTGGGCGGTTCGCCCTAAGCTGACCCGTGGTCCTGGTGGAGGCATAGGGATTGAAACACAACACTTGTAAAAAGAGTTACACTTTTCTCAACGTTCGACGCTATTATGGCTTGATGTCTCGCTCTATATAAATACAATTGGTACAACTACAAATCAACGACAATACCGTCAATATCTGAATGATGTATATGAATAAATCTTATTACAATATATCAATGATCTGAATGTCCTACATAAGTATATATATATTAGATGTAATGTGATGTTATTGTTATTATGTCCTAGTTAATCTAGTCTAAAATGTCAAGGTAGGTGTGCCAAACAATATGTTCAATATATTATCGCAACATTAAACATATTGCTTTGTGGGTCAGCTCCGAGATGTAAACATATACTTATGATAACATTACTAATAGAAATAAGGTCGCATTCTATAATTCTGGCATTTTAGGTAATCTCGTATAGGGATGGAAGATTCCTATACTACAACCTGTCTCGTCTTACAGCTTTGCAGATGATGGTACATTGCATACCGCTTTATCATCTAGAGCGCCTATACCAATCCATTGAAGCCAGAGGAGCGAGACAGGGACAGGTTGACGCAATTAATGGAGATCTGGCAAAAATTTTGAAATGAGGATCTGGTAATCTAGTAGAGTTTAAGGCAACCAAAACTCAAGCTTGCTTCTTCTGCAGAAAGGAGGATCCCACAATACTTAATATAATATGATGTCAGATACAACTATCCCTATGAACTCTTTAATAACAATTCTCGGGATCACCACCAACAGCCCCTCTCATGGGACGATCATGTGAGATCCATTGCGAAAATCACTTCAAAAAAACTTGGTTTTCTATTCCGTGCCAATAGCTTTACTTTAAATCCCAGCAGCTCCTTATAATCTACAAAGCACAGATTCGAGCTGGACCTGGAGTACTGTTCACATGTTTGGAGATCGCTTCCCAAACATACGCTGAAGCTCTTGGATTCTATCTAGGAGAGAGTTATTTTGATTGATGATTTTACAATTTACGAATTCATTGGTCTCTCTAGAACATCGTAGGAAGGTGGGAGATCTCTCCCTTTTCTATAGACATTTCCGTGGTCGGTGTTCATCAGAAATCTCGTCTGTTGTTCCATGACAAGAGATTCCAGATAGGCGGACTAGACGAGCTCAAACTAGTCACCCTTCACAGTCAAGCTCGAGACCTGCCGAATTTTTTTCTACCAGACTTAATTTTTTTTTCAAACAGCGAAGTTGTAGAACTCTTTCCCTAGTGAGGTATTTCCCTATGCCTATAACCTCGAAACCTACAAGAAAAGAACGAATGCTTCTTCGAGGTTTCCCTCTCGTGTAGTGAAAGCATATTAAAAAAATACCAAAACAAGAGGGCTTGATGTTTCCCACACTGTAAGATATAATTTGCTACCTACTTAACTTCTTCTGATATTCTCCAATACACTTGCAGAAATGCCACACAAATTTGCTTGGAATATGATCACATGTATCTTTGCTAGTATCTTCACACTTCTGTTCCCATAGTCGTTTGCGTCTCGTGAGTGTATATTATGATAACAGAGTTGGCTTTTCATCAGAACCATGAGTTTTGGTCTCTATTCCTATTTCAGTTAGCAGGATTCTCTGCATTAAAATATTGGTGCAGATATATCTTCTTTTGATGGGAGGTTCGATAGTTCTCTCTACCGAATGTGTTCGGTTGGTTCATCCCTGAAACCTCTCAATCGCCCCTTATATTTTTGCCCACTGAAGAGTTGACGGAGAAAAATGCATTCGTCAAGCTCATGAAATAACCACATCAACTTCTACCATTATCTAATAATAAAAAGAAAAGTGGTTATTCATAGATATATTGCAATTGTTAATTATTTTATAGTTTCAAGTAGTACGAAATCTTTTGTTTAAAACTTCAGCTATTATCATGGAAAATTTCTCGCTCTTCTACTCCAATGAAGAAGATGCGCTTTTATCATATGCGGATATAAGGAATTTTCAAAATACCTGGAACATTGTGGATATTCATCAGCGAGGTGTTATTCCAGTTAGGCGAGTAAGTATACGTCCCAAGAAAAATCTCATTTATGAATATTCAAAAAATCGCAGGTGAAGTTTATTCTTCGACTGCTCAAAGGACGCTTAGAAGTGGATCCGCAGAAAGACCGACTGCTATTCAAGCATATGTGTTATGAGCTTGAGAGATTACACAATGGAGAAGATGTTACTTTCCATGACGTAATCAAGTAAGTCTTTGAGAAAACCGTTATATAATCTAAATGATAAAAAATAAAGTAGATGAAATGTTAAATTATGAAAGTATTAAATAATTTCAAACTAACCGCTAATGGTCTACGCTCAACTGTTTCAAAAAATTTGCAGTCTGTTTATCTTATGATTTTGTCTTTCTTCTTTCTGAATCTGTCCAATAACTAAAACATATGGTTCATTCTATTTATACATATTAACATTGTGACGTACCTTGTTGCTTTTTGACGATTGTTACTTACGACGGTTTCAACACTCCCTCAAGTCTATCATATCTGAATCTAATTAACTTTATGTTGATTTCTCGGGCGCCAGATTTTTGTTAAGGTTTACTCCTCGTTGAGGGCTTCTGCTAGGGCTCTCATCACAGAGCGTATCACAGTGCTACCTATGTATAGCCTTGTCCCAGGGTAGTCTCAGTGGAGTAAGTAGCCAGGGGCCAATAGGGCAGACTGAATAGTGATAGAACGGCAGGCTCCAATTGCAATTAATACTTGATTACTCTTCGGCTACTTAAATGATGTTGCAGAAAGTTATGTTAAACAAACACGAAACTTTCCAATAATATGTTTATTTATGCAGGAAGCTTTAACATTGATAAATATTTGACTCCGTCGAGGTAATAATAATTTATCCAGACCCGGGGGGAACACAAGGAAGCTCAGAAACAATAATTGCAAAGAAAGCGCTCCTAGCAAGAAGCTATTTCCTTATAATAGCCTAAGATTTCGAAGGTACCTGGCGGAACACTTTCTCTTCGATTTTGTCGATACAACTGCTCAGAGTACTCACTCACTTTCTCTTATTCAGGCTGTGTGACTAATTAAAATTATAACTTGCTAGTCTTTCTTTTATACCAATCTAGGTGCTGGTCGAGTCACCTACACTAGTTCCAACCGACCCCTTTTTTGCTCATTTCAGACGAATGAGGCTCCACCAGTTCCTAAATTCTGTGTCGTGGTTTTTATGCTTACTACATCTGTTTCGTTATCTTATGTTCTCATTAAATATGCACTGTTTTATATGAAATATACTAACATAAACGAAATCTAATATATGTGTTTCCCATTAAATAATTATTCAATATTTTTGAGCTTCGTTACAACATATTGACTGAGAATCACGGAATGACGTATCTTCAATGATAATATGTTATTCGGTCAACGATTGATTACACGAATCATTTAAATTTTTGACAAACACAGTTGCAGGATTACTTTCGACTCTCCACATTTGTCCAAAGATTTTTTTGTACTGTGTCCATTTCAGCATGCTATCGTACAGATCAGTTGACATTAGAAAAGCGTTACAGCTGGAGGAACTTTTAGCCAGAGAAGAATTTGAATACATCATAGAAGAGGAAGTAGCTAAGCAAACAATTAGAACTTGGCTGGAAGGATGCCTCAAGAAAATTCGATCCACAAACGTGAGTGAGCTTCCATTTCTTTCGCTATATATCTTCATTCACATCACACTTTTCCTTTTGCCGATAGTTTATCATCTGACAATAGTGCGTACTTATCACGAATGCCTCTCTATGCACAGCTTACCATAATATGTCCAATTGAAGAACTGTAGATATTCAAATTAACAATAACTCATTCAAATTCTGATTTACAAAAATACCCTTCAAAGTGCAAATACAGAATACACAAATAAAAGTAAAAATTAAGTAAAATATGATGAAGCCCTTTTCTATGACATTTCAATAATTGATACTTGGATCACAAACTTCCTTCAGCCGTTTATACAGGGGTCAGTATTAAACATAGAGTTGTGAAATACATTATAATTTCAATGTGACATAGCAGTTTCTAAATCATTACAAGGTTTTATTTAACTTGCCTTTTTTATCTATCGATCTATCTATTTGTACCTTGCACGTAAAACCTAGCAAGTGAATTTTGATCCTTTTCTTGTCGTCCGATTAATTCGAAATTTGGCATCATTCTGGTAACAATGCATTATGGAATATTAACTTTCTTTTAAATGTCTCCAAATTCTAAACAATGCTAAAGTCCGTCTGAAAGATACCCAAACGTCGTTATTTTATATTTTCAAAGATAGGTATATATTCCTGAATATATTAATATTATACCTATGCACAAAGAGTGATATGTATTAAAAAGGAATCATCTGTATCATATTAAAAATACGTCCACTTGGATTATTATACACATTCTGTAGCATACAGTTCTCCTACATTGTATGTATGTTCCACAACCGAGGAAATCTTGAAAATAAAAAACAAAATTCTTAACTAGATCGATTTTCGAAACGTATGTCTATGATGACCATCATGTACGAGTTACATCTCTATTACAGCATATTGTTATATCTTACGTGATATTTTAATTTAAAAAAAATGTTGACGTCATAATGTCATTTTTATATAACTTGACGTTTTTCCATAGATTAACCGATATTTCACTAATTTAGTAGCGCTATCTATGATTTGCAATTTTTTTAGTTTATATTCATAATCAGTGAAGTTGAACACCCCAGAGCTTCAATTTTCACTAGAATATGTGTATTTGTTTAATGAACATCTTTTTAAAACTAGTGGTTCTACGTGAGCGTCATCTGTGATATGCATTTTTTACATTAAGTTCGTAGGGGTGTGATTTTTGACAAAAAATCACAAATAGTATTCAATTTGATATATAGTGAGCGCTACTTCCGGTTTTACACGAGCGCCATGTACAATTTGGTATTTTTGACTTCATATTCGTAATCATCGACCCAAAAAACCTTCTAGGTGTGATTTTGATCAAGAAAGCACCAATAGTTTTCGAGTTATTCAATTTGTTTATTAAATTATTTATTTATTGTTTATTGAGGGGAATGGGGCATTGTCCCATATCTCACTGGGTGCATTATTTTATGTAGGGCTAACTTAAGACCTTGCAAAGGGTTTCAGGAACATTTGTATCTCAATTTTTCTTTATTGGACCTTTTTTTGTACATTTTTGACCCGACTATAGGAGAAAACTAAGTATTTTCCATTTGTAAAAAAGCTGCATTGAGATTACTGAATTTAGAACTGGTTTTAAATAATTTTGCCTTAATTAGTTTTACTGAATGTAGCTTACCTGGCATATTCTTTCATCATTTATATCCATAATAAATATAATTATTATAAGGTCAGTAGGTACACCAAGAAGTATTCTTGCAGTATTACATACGATTTGAGAATTTATTTTGAAGTTTTAACCACATTATGCACTTCTACGTAAGAAGTCGATTTCTTAAAAGAAGTGGTCCAACCGAGATAAGCATCGTTGGTTACAATAAAAATTGAACATGATAAATCAAAACCTGCTGCCTGATTGATCGTACTTAAGAAAACACTAACAGTGCATGAAATGAACTGTGCTCAATAACTTTGCTCACCCGTAAGACCAGAAAATATATTGCAAATGCATAGAAGCCGAGAAAGATGTGAAAAGACGTCAAGAGCGGCAGTGTATAGGCTTTAGGTTTTATCTTGATCCTCGTTGAACTGAGTGGGTTGCGCTCAGTTGGTGCGAATTAATATGCTCTTAAAGTGCTATTTTTTAAATTACCGTTTACCTAAAATGGCACATATTTACAATAACTAGAAGAGTTAATGAATATTGTTTTAGTGTACGAAGCATTGAAAAACTTGCGAGTGCCTCTTCTCGTTTTTATGCCTAACGACTTCCGAATAGGCACTTAGCACGAAACTGACGGTGGAGATCTATTATTTATGTATGCTTCTTCTTTCAGAAACAACAAAATAGTCTGATGGCTGGTCTCAGAGCTACAAATGAAACAATCCCGATACCAGATACTACCGAAGAAGTGAAAATAGGCACTCCAGATCAAGAAGCTGAAGGTGAAGCAAAAGTAAGCAAACTAGATTTATATCATTAGCATTCATTCCAACTGAGAATTACGAAATACTGGGCAAGGAACAATTAAATTTGGAAAAAATGTACAGTGGACGCCTTTACTTTTTGATAACTGATAATTTATTTAGTCCTGTCAAATTAGCCAATTATCCCAGGAAATTTTCCGGACTCAACCAAACGAGATGCGGTTTTTTTCAAACTGCTCGGGATACCAAATAGATCATTTGAACAATATAACATATTGCCGCTAGGACGTTCTCTGGCTTTGGGAACATAAATTGGCCAATTTTTCCTTAAATAGTTTGCAAAGTAGCCAAAAAATCCCACTCGGGGTTTTTGAGGTCGCTGATCAAGATTCCGACGTCATATTTCACATTTGACCACTTCCTGGGGAGTAATTGGCCAATTATTGCCCCAAAAATGGGGCAAATCGACAAATAGTTCGCAAAGTGGCCAAAGAATCCCACTCGGGGGTGGGGGGGGGGGGGGGGGGGTTTCGAGGTCGCTGATCCAGATTCCGACTTCAGATTTTAGATTTGACTATTTCCTGGGGAGTAATTGGCCAAAAATGGTGCAAATCGACAATTAATTCGCAAAGTGGCCAAAAAATCCCATTCGGGGGTTTTCGAGGTCGCTGATCAAGATTCTGACTTCAGATTTTACATTTGACTATTTCCTGGGGAGTAATTGGCCAATTATTGCCCCAAAAATGGAACATATTATTAAGAATAACTCTTACTGTTTTATTTTTGCCCCAAGTTGTGGTGACAATTATTAACTAATTCTTATTGTTTTATTTTGTTGAGTTGAAGTTTATAAATTGTTAATATAATTCTTACTGTGTATTTTTTTTATTTGTTATTAATAATTATATTTTGATTCTACCGGCTAGCTTTTTATCTTTTTAATTTGATTGTATTTGAACTTTGAATTAATGTTTATGAAGTTTTTGAACTTTTGAAGTTTATCTGAAGTTTATCTATAGAATAATTTTATATGGAATTAAACACAATGCTCTTTGAATTTCACAATATTTAATTTCTATGACTCTTCTTTATCTCGGGTAAATAAACTCCCTCTTTGATTTTACATTTCTTTTTATCCTTCTCTGATAAAGTACTTTGATTGTTTTTAATGCTCTCTAATGAAAATAAACCCCTTACTTCTAATAAAATATTTGCTCCTACTTTATATTTCCTTTTATCAATTTTTAAATTTCCCTCTTCTCTTGTTAAAGTATCAGCTATTATATTTAATTTTCCTGGAATATGTTTCATTTCAAAATCATATTCCTGCAATAACAAAATCCATCTATGAATCCTACTGTTTACAAACGTGTTTTTAAATATACTTGTTAATGCACTATGATCAGTTTCTACCCTTACTTTATTCCCTAACAAATAAAATCTTAATTTCTTTACACAAAAAACTATACTTGCTAATTCTAATTCAGTAACACTGTAATTTTTTTTTCATGAACTTTTGTCATTCTTGACACAAAACTTATGGGCACTTCTTCATTATTTTGTTTTTGTAATAAAACACCACTGAATCTTTGTTTAGAAGCATCTGTTCTTAATATGAAAGGTTTATCATATTGTGCATGATAAACTTTTAATTTTTGAATGAAAATATCTTTTAAATTTTGGAAAGCTTCGTGTCTTTCATTATCCCATTTCCATTTTACCCCTTTCTTGAGTAATTCTACTAATGGAATGTCCTTCTGACTTAAATCAGGAATGAGCCTTTTGAAATAATTTATTAGACCTAAGAATCCCCTTAAAGTTTTAAGATTGGTGGGTCTTTTGAAATTTTTAATTACATGTAACCTAAGTTTATAAAAATAAACATCAGTGAACGCAAGTGTTCCAAACTTCGATAAGTTCCAAGTAACCGAAGTTAATAAAAGTTTTGCATTAATATCCAAGCAGAGACTGTGCTTCTCTGGCAACTCACCAAAATTTTCTAACCTAAGTTTATAAAAATAAACATCAGTGAACGCAAGTGTTCCAAACTTCGATAAGTTCCAAATAACCGAAGTTAATAAAATTTATTAAAAGTCAACGAGTGTTCCAAGTATCTAAATCAAGTAAAAGATTGTAATAACCTCCAATTTATAAGAAGTATCCAACGATTGCCATTCTTCAATATAATTTCAATAAAGCATCGAAAAGTTTTATGTCTTATCTAAAAGAATAAAACAAAGTATTATCAACAGTTCCTGATTCTCAAGAAGAAGTAACCAAAATTAGTTACCTGTAATTATCGTGAAATAGCATAGTATTGTGTAAAAAGTGAATCAACGAAATTAAAAAGAAGTAAATTGAACATTGCCAACATTGTTAAACACACTTTTGGATATTATGTAAACGTAAGTTTGTTTATAATTTCTACATCATATTATCCGTATTATCTGTAAAGTAAAAGGAAGATTGTTGATTACAATAGATCATTTTGAGGTGACGTCACGACAGGTCCGCCATATTGCCGGTAGGGCACACAAAACGTTCCTGTCATTGTAAACAATAGAAAAGATCGATTTTTAAAGTGTGAATTATTTAAAATGCCGGCGTTTTGTTCTGTTGTGGGGTGTTCTAAAAGGGCAGAAAGGGATCAAATTCGTTTTTTTAGAGTTCCCAAAGCCTTACAAAACCGAGGAGAAATGCTGGACGCCTTATCAAAAGAACGTCGGGATTGTTGGGTTAGGGCTTTAAGACGGGGCAATTTGACCGATACATTCCTTAAACATGCACGAATTTGTGCAGATCATTTTGTATCAGGTATGTAAATAATATTAATACATAAGAAATACAAATATTATGGTCCAAAATGTTTGAATTTATAGTTAAATATGGTGTTAAAGTAAACGTTTTTTGTTCAACTTTTTAGGAGAACCAGCTAAACTGAAAGATAGAGATAGCCCCGATTGGGTCCCTTCTGTAAATATGGGATACACTAGCATCAAAACACAGGATGAGAAAAGTGTAAAAAGGCATGTTAGATTGGTTAAACGTCAAACGAAACGTCTTAAAGTGGTCAGTATTACTGTTATTTAAAAAAGTTGTAATCCCAATCAATTCTTCATTTTCTTTAGGATGAAGCTGGGCATACTGCATTGAATATAGAACCCACAGCAGGTCCATCTATAGAACCCACAGCAGGTCCATCTACAGAAACTCCTGAACTGTGCAAAGGTCATCTTGGGTGTCACAGAACATTTTTTGCTAATTATAATAGCTTGTGAGTTTAACTTCATTGGAATAAAAAAGCTTACCTTGCCAACTACAACAAAATTTTCATTTATTCTCTTGGCCAATACGTCAACAACAAATCCAGCCTCATAATACTTGTAAGCCTGTAGGGACTTGTAGGCCTTCAACTGTTGTCCAGTATAGAAACTATGAGTTAAAATTAAGTAATTCACCATGTCCATAATGCTCACAGTTGGTAAAAAACTTAAATTGCTGGCCAGTTCACTTGCACCAAGAGAATAGGGATCAACATTGTCTATAATTCCAAGTTTAGACTCGTAACGCGATTTCACGTCTCCTTTGAGAGATAAGTAGTATTCACTCCAAGCCATATTGTAGAAAAAGTTTATAAAAAACGCAATACACACACTAAAAACTCGAAGTAAACACCTCAAAACTGCAGATAACAATGAAAACCTTATGGCAGACGTGCCCTTGTATGCCCTACCGACAAAATGGCCGCTCTGTCAAAGTCACGTGACTCAAAATGAACTATAGTATAAACAAATATTAGTTGTAAAAGTGATTTTAAGGTTATATCATAGATCTTGTAAAATATAAAATTCAATTACCCGAGATAAAGAAGAGTCATAGAAATTAAATATTGTGAAATTCAAAGAGCATTGTGTTTAATTCCATATAAAATTATTCTGTAGATAAACTTCAGATAAACTTCAAAAGTTCAAAAACTTCATAAACATTAATTCAAAGTTCAAATACAATCAAAATAAAAAGATAAAAAGCTAGCCGGTAGAATCAAAATATAATTATTAATAACAAATAAAAAAAATACACAGTAAGAATTATATTAACAATTTATAAACTTCAACTCAACAAAATAAACTCATAAGAATTTAGTTGATAATTGTCATCACAACGTGGGGCAAAAATAAAACAGTAAGAGTTATGTCTTAACAATATTTTCAAAAATTTTTTAAATGTCAAAGAAATTGCACTAGAGGGATTTTAAGTCGCTTATCAAGATTCCGACTTCAGATTTTACATTTACCACTTTCTGGAAGATGAATGACCAACTATTGCCTGAGAAATGGCAAATTTTCAATTGCAAATAATTAATTAATAGTTTTGTTACACAGGTTCAACTCTCATTAGCACCAAAAAACGTAAGATATATATTATTATAAAATACTTGAATAAATTTTTTTATATTATAGAATATTTGTTATATTTAAAGGAACAAACTATTTGGACACGTAATATTAACACTTCAAAGTCTTTTAACAACACACATGCATCCATGTGCATCAACGTTTTTTTCATGCGTCTGCAGACGACATACTTACTATGCAAGACGAAGCGCATCCAAAAATTCAAAAAGTGCGCCGATACAGGAAGTTAAGATGCGCATGATACAAAAGATGCTACAACAGTTGTGAAGACGGACAGGAGTATGTAAGAATAAAAATAACATTCTCTCCTATAAAATATCGGGCCCTATTCGACTTCTCACAGATAAAGGAAAACCTGCTCTTCTATAATATAATGTACAATAATATATATTGTATATAATAATTTTTCATCTTTATTTGCGTTCTAAATATTATTATATACTATTAAGATGCTGATGTGAATGATTGTGAAATATTTTAAATATTATTTTGAGTTAATCAAAAAAAAAAAATTAATGTTTATTATTATTTTCAATTAGGAATTGGTCATTTTTCAGTCAATAATTGGCCAATTACTTCCTAGGAAATAGTTAAATGTGAAATCTGACTTCGAAATTTTAATCAGCGCCCTCGAAAACCCCCGAGTGGGATTTTTTGGCCACTTTGCGAACTATTTGTCGATTTGCACCATTTTTGGGGCAATAATTAGCCAATTACTCCCCAGGAAGTGGTCAAATGTGAAATCTGACGTCGGAATATTGATCAGCGACCTCGAAAACCCCCGAGTGGAATTTTTTGTCCACTTTGCGAACTATTTAAGGATTTCCCGAATTTTACCAAAAATTGGACATGAAAATTAGCCAATTTATGCTCCCAAAGCTAGAGAATGTCCTAGCGGCAATATGTTATATTGTTCAAATGATCTATTTGGCCTCCCGAACAGTTTGCAAAAAACCGCATCTCATTTGGTTGAGTCCGGAAAATTCCCTGGGTTGCCAAAAAAAATCGTCTAATTTGACAGAAATATAAGTATAGAAACGTTAACATACCTATAGTTTAGATAACTAGCTTGTCATATTAAAGAATATAATTTATTGCCATAATAACTAACAATGTATAAGTACTGATAACAATAACAGTAATTAACATTAAGATTAAAACATTGATTTGAATTAGCCATTATGTGATGAAAGTCCATTCTAAACTTAAATAAAATAACTGTTTATAGTTACAGTACACAGGTAAACATAAAATTCGTGTACGATATTCGTCACATGGCATTCTGTCGTCCGATTTTGGGACTACGAAATTCGTCACAAAGATAATTATTGATTTTAAAATCCTAAAATACAATAAAAACCTGTTGATGCATCAATTTTAACACCATAGGCGTCCGAGTAATATTTTTACGCTTACAATAAAATTAATATGATTGGGAAATTAAATTATGAGATCAGTTTTACTTTATTTATTCACTAAAAAAAATGTGTAACATATTATGAAGAATATAATGTACTCATAATACATAATTTTACATAACACTCGGAAGAAAAACATTGGCAATTTATACATAATAACGATGTATCGTTCAAGGACAAAACACCATCTACGTAACCAAACCAGCAACAAATAAATGTTCTGCTAGCTTTAATTTTGTGCAAATCGTTTCATTTTTGCTCTAAATCAAGTGATAATAAATTTACACGCAGCAAATGTCGTAACTGTATATTATTTGTATTCAATCATTGTTTGTTCTATTAAAGGAAGCGGAAATAGCAGCTAGAAAACAGAAATTGGTATCATTACCTCGGTCAGATAGCATTGGAAGTAGTTCTGGAAGAAAATATCTGGCTCCAACTTTATCCGATCCCGCTGCTAGAACCGAAAAAGAACGTATTACAACCAAGAAGAAGAACAACAGACAAGCAGGTTAGTATTTCATATTAGCTAATCGTCTGGATTGAGGATGTCACACTTACGAGTTCATTGACCTCCTTAAAACACCGTAGAGAGGTGGGAGATCTCTCCCTTTTCTAGAGATATTCCCATGTTCGATGTTCCTCAGAAATCTCGTCTGTTATTCCACCTCGAGTGATTTCAGATACTAGCCCCTTCATTGTCCAGCTCGAGACCTGCCGAACTTCTTCCTACCAGACTTCAATTTTCTATCGAACAGCTAAGTTGTGGAACTCATTACCTAGTGAGGCCTTTCCCTATGACTATAACCTCCAAACGTTCAAGAAAAATTCGAATGCCTATCTCCTGTCCCAACATTCCCCCGCTGGTTCACACGACGTTCTTCGAACATTATAGGTTTCCCTTTCGTATAGTCAAAGTGTAGAAAAAAAAATCTCACAAAAGCCCATGAAGCCCATATACAGGTTGGGACAATCAAAACGAAACACGGCCGATATCTCATATATCGTTCGTTTAAAAAAAAATTGCTCGGACCCATCGATTTTTATTTCCCGGGGGAAAGATTTTGCCTATATCATCAACCTTGTAAATTTCACCCCCTTGCGGGGGTGTGCTTCAATCCCAAAATCTTGACTCGCTAAACACGAATATGCTATCAAGAAAATTCCCTGAGGTCCCCTCGGACCTTCCCTGGGGTATCCGAACGTCCTGACGCCCTAGATATCGATGAAAATAATTAAAAAATTATTTTTAATGTTTGTTAACTGTTCAAGAGGTGATATAAAGGGAGCTAGTGATGACTACGACGTGGAAAAAACTATCCTACAATACCTGGTGTACCCTGAGTCCGGGTAACCACGTCATCTTTTAGGAATTTGTTAATTTTTCTTAATTAAATGTAACAAATTCTAGTTCTCGGAGGTTTTCAAAGTCGCCGATCACGACCGTGACACTCGCAATGTTCTGCAAATTACCTGGGAGTGTTTCCAGGTCCCTGTAGCCCTCTGTATCTACGTCATCTTCTAGAAATTTGCACAACATTGTGCAATCTTGATCGTGATCGGCGACAATAAAAACCCCTGTGAGTCAGAATTTGTTACATTCTATGAAGATGGCGTAAATAAACAGGGCTGCAGAGACCCGAAAACACCGCCAGGTAGTTTGCAGAACATTGCGAGTGTCAAAGTCGTGATCGGCGACTTTGCAAACCCCCGAGAGCCATAATTTGTTACCTTTTATGAAGAAAAATTAAGAAATTCTTAGAAGATGACGTGGTTACCCAGTCTCAGGGTACCAACAGGTATTGCAGAAGAGCTTTTTCACGTCGTAATCACTAGCAACCTTTATATCACCTCTTAAACATTTAACAAATATTAAAAATGATTTTTTTAATCAATTTCATCGATATCTACGGCGTTAGGACACCCGTATACCCCGGGGGAGGCCCAAGGGGACCTCAAGGAATTTTCTTGATAGCATTTTCGTGTTCAGCGACCCCAAAAACCCTCGAGAAACCAATTCGAGTCCGTTTTTTTTTATTCACCTCAAAAAATGCACTCAGAAAAATGCATTTTTCGGCTGTAGAAATGAAATAAATTTTATCCGCAACAAAAAAATACCGGACAAATTTTCTAAATCACTTTCTGAATCGAATGCAGGAAATCGCATCTCAATCCATCCAGCTGCGCCAAGTTTGGAAGGTTTGGCCTATTCTAGTGCTTTATTTCCTCGACTGGTATAAATGGTCTTAATAAGGACCATTTACTGTGACCAGTAACCCTCCTTACTCAATCCAGATTGAAAACCTAGTGTTCTCTATTCTGTTCTTCGCAGAGCGAAGCGATCGAAATTATATTTTGAATGGCCTTTGAAATGAGCAATTCTTCTATAATTTGGCCGACATCATACGTCTTTTTAGTAGCGAGATCATAATAATTGTGATATCATTAATAATAATCATCTTGAATAATAAAGTCACTTACAGCGATTGATTGTTTCAGTACCAAACAAGACAATACCACATATGAACGAAGCAGAGAATAGAATACCTCGTGAAATTTTCAATAGTAAGACGCCTGTGCCAAAAGCTTCCAACGCCCTTCACGAAATCAAAGACTGGTGGAACGAACAACTGGCTTACGCTTCGCAATCAAGTGATGACGAATAAAGCCGTTCATTTAGTTAATATTTTGTACAATGATTTATCAAGACTCTTCATTTCTTATATAAAAATTAGAAAAATATAATTTTATATTTTTTCATTCTCATTATCTGTCCTCTGTTGCTTCTCACGAAACTTATCAGGGACTATTCAAAACTGTATAAATTCAATCTGGCGCCCATGAGAAAAATATAGTTGATGATTTGAGAAAAACGGAACGTCTTAGAAGATTTTCGGCTTCGCCAAGAGATGAAGATCATAAAGTTTCAATGAGAATGTATTTATAGATTGTTTCTAACCTTTGAAATAAGCTTGTAAAAAATAAAAACGAAAACCGTAAATTTCAGTTTTTCCGCCATATTTCCGGAAGTACCAAAGATTGCCCTTGATATAGGTTAGATCTATAGACCTATGGTTAGATCACGGTCGTACATACAAATCTGGGAACTCGTATGTTTGACATGAGTCTCTTACATGTCGCCAAACTCGTAGTCCTCCGCTCAGCCACCAGCTGGCGCATGGATCGGAGTATGATGTCAGGATTAGGCGCCATAATCGCTCAAACACGGTCGTATACGTGCCAGAGAACGTCTTTCGACTCATGCGTCACCCGTGACGTCTTTTGGTACTACGCGACAGTCGACGCCTCGAGTTCCCAGACCTGTATGTACGACCGTGGGTTAGATCTATGAAGACACGATAATATCCACAGATACACATAGAGAATCTTCATCTCTATGTAGATATATGAGTAATTTTTGTTCTAAAGAAGTTAGAATCTTAATTTGCTAAGGCAAAAGTGTACCTATGCGTACCTCTACATTTTATGTAAGCTGTCAGTAGAACTGTTGTTCTATGCTCTATATCCCATCCCAAAGCAAGCAGCACGGTCGTACATACAGGTCTGGAAACTCGGGGCTGTTTCCTATGTGAGAAGTGGGACCGCTAAACGTCGACTGTCGCGTAGTACCAAAAGACGTCACGTGAGAGTATTCTCTGACAACTGTCATTCTTAAGTTGTAAACACAAGGAATACCTGCGGTTTTAGAAACAATTTACGAAACTGTGCATTGTGCGAAATGCAAAACGTGGTACAAAAGTGTAATGCAAAAAACTTCTGTTTTAAAGCCGAAAGATGCGGAAATGCGAAAAAAGTGGATGCTTGCGATTCCGGATTGAAATCGTTTAAACGAGGTCTTTTATGTGTGCGTCATGTATAACGAAAAAGGGGAAGATATTTTCAAGGTGAGTAATACATTTTGACAAGAGTAACAGTTCTATTCCTCTCTCAAATCAGAATACTTAGTAACACTGCTTGCGATTCCGGAAAGAAGTCGTTTTACCACTTCGAGATCCAAGCGGTGGCAATTTCAACTGTCGAACATCAAAACTTCGTTACCCATGGGTTTTTGTGGTCGCTGAACACGAATTCAAGGTTCATTTTCAGCTCAGATGCTCCTGGGGCAGAGTGTCCTCTGGGGCAACGGGGGCATCTGGGGCAGTAAACCAATTTCAACTGTCGAACATCAAAACTTCGTTACCCATGGGTTTTTGTGGTCGCTGAACACGAATTCAAGGTTCATTTTCAGCTCAGATGCTCCTGGGGCAGAGTGTCCTCTGGGGCAACGTGGGACATCTGGGGCAGTTAATCAATTTCAACTGTCGAACATCAAAACTTCATTTGCGTTTGCATGATTTAGATGCATTTTTTGTATGCACAAATGCAGCCAAGCTTTTCCTGATAAAACAAATATGTAACATTTTTTTCTATTGTGTTTCTGAAGCAAATGGCGAAAACCGCATCTCGATACAGGTTGCCAGTAAAAAATTCGATCATTTGGCCTTTTTACGGCTATATTTACTCGACTATATATTCAATTGTACAATGTAACAATTTAATGACGGAACATACGATAATATTGCGAAACAGTTTATACGTTTTGCGGGTCTAGAGAATTAGAAGACAAAATGATTACTTCAAAATTATGTCTGTGGCTGCTGGTGATCTGAATCGTATTTGATATGTGTATAATCTTGAACAGTGGACAACAAACGACTAAACAGATTTAGTTTACTGCTTGTTCCACACACAAATAATATTTATCCGGGTAACTAAGATTACATACTAAGTGCAAAAGCAAGTGGACCATTTCAAGGTCCCACATGGTAAAATGTGATTATCCGTGAAGATATAATACCAGTTTCATGCCCTGTTTTCCAAGAATTCTGGATAATAACGGGTGTTCAAAATACTTTTTCTTTTTGCTTATACTTTGACCACACGAGAGGGAAACCTATCATGTTCGAAGAACATCGTGTGAGCCAGCGGTGGAATGATAGGGAAAAACCCACTAGATAGA
Source organism: Endomychus coccineus (assembly GCA_958510875.1). NCBI lineage: Eukaryota > Metazoa > Arthropoda > Insecta > Coleoptera > Endomychidae > Endomychus > Endomychus coccineus. The sequence goes on along the minus strand of OY294070.1, from coordinate 30,652,556 downwards.
GTTCCACATCTTTGCTATTCGATAGAAAAATGAAGCCTAGTAGGAAGAAGTTCAAAACAATAAACAGCTACATCATAGCTAACTCTACTCCCGGAGTAGAGTTATCTATGAGCTACGTTTTCAAATCCTTGAACAATGATGCTTCAAGATACATGTATCTCTGTGTGTCCAATAACACTATTATATTTTCTATGCAAAGCTATATATTTTATGCAAGAAGCGCCAGTTTTGCGATTTTCAAAGCGCTCATAAGTCAGCTATAAAACAACACATCAACTGTATACACCTAATAGATAAGTTTCACAAGTGAAAGTATTGCGATTATGAAGGCCCTCAGATTTCAACTTTGCAGTCACATCAACTCTACACAAAGGAGAAGATTCACAAGTGTCAGTATTGTAGCCCTTGAATGTTAGCTTCAAAAAGTCACATCAATTTTAAACACACAAGAGAGAAGATACTTAAGTGTCAGCATTGTGATTATGGAAGTCCTGAGATGTCAACTTTAAAATGTCAAGTCAAGTGGAAACATGCTGAAGTCTGTAGGGAAGATATTTAAATAATATATATAATAATATAAGTAATAATTTTGGATTCATATATACCTTTATTTACATAAACAAGAGTAAAAAACCTTAAAAAACATGAAAAATCGCTGTGTGCATGTGAACCACCACTCCTATCTAAATCATGTTCGCATAGTTTTTTGTAGGTTTTTTACTCAGGAATACGATGGTGAATTTAACTTTGGTATACCACTTGGCTTGGTGCTATAAAAATCGATTTTGAAGTTTTAAACACGTTTTAGGAGCCTTAGATGGACCTAGATGGGGGTCAAAAATTTGTGCTGAAAGTGACCATTGATACCCATACTTTTGCATGAGGGATAAAATTTTGCATATACGTGAAGATGAAAGAAAAAAAAGTAAAAAAAGGGTTTTTCTCCTGCACGGGGGTCGTAGGGGGAGGGGGTATCGACCATACCACCCCAGGAAACATGTTTATTTGACAGTTCAAAGCAGGTGATTTTAGATTTTGTGGAGGGGGGCATTTTGACCATCTTAATCAGGGATACCCTTTGATGCTTATCCTTAACCACTTTCACTATGAACATACTTATAACCTTGAGTCATTCCAATAAATGGGAATTTGAAAGGTTCATATAAGTTGAATGCTTATTTTACGGCAATGTAGCTTTGTACAATTTACAAGTATCCACTTGATGGAATGCCTGACAACATTGTAGTGTAGATGATAACCGTACTTCCATATCGGATCTCGACGAGAACTAGCTTACTGAAATATCACATCTTAATTTTCCCAGGTTGTCAAAAGAACTACTCTTGTTAATGATGTAATAAACCTGGATTAGTAAATCTGCACACTGCAAAAAATCTTAATTGAATCCCAATTAAATGACCTAAGCAATAATATAAAATTGGTCGCTGTTTACCAATTTTTTATTTCGTCGATGTGAGTGATTAGAAGTAAATTGCCAACTTTAGTCCTCCAAAGATCTTAACTATGAATGGCTATGGGACTATGCCAAAGCTGGATTTAATCGAGTTACCCATATGTACTTATGTTGTAAATTTAATTTGTTAATAAAACTAGATATTATCAAGATGATCTCAAGAAGAATGGGGGTAGTATTTCTGTGTGAAAGTGAGCTTTTTTCGAGCCCTGTTCCAGTTATTGAGTATCATGATGTTATTTAATATTTTGAACGTTTTATTTCGTACTATTGTCGGTATTTTCTATGGGTCTTATATATAATATTAATTATTGTTATTGCTTGTAATAAACTCACCAAATCAACTTGGAATATGTTTAGATGTATAATTAAACATTTCCATTTTCGGAGGTTCAATAATCCTATTGGTGATTTTCTTATTTTCAAAATCATATTTGAAACAATGTTATATTACATGTATAATCGAAAACACCACCACAATCATAATCTTGAAAACATCCTATGATCTTGGCATCCTTGAATGTATTGTAATTAATATATAAGAACAACCTTCTTGGTTTTGCTGTATTGTACAGTTTGTCAATCAATTTCATAACTTTAAAATAATCAAATGTAATTGTTCAATTATCAAAATAGTTGTTGCATTTCATATCAATTGATCTCTTTGATTCTTGAAATGTCATGTATGCGAAGAGCGGTTCAATGTTCAAAAATAGATTTGTTGGGACTGAATAGATAGAATAATATATTGTTTGAACAAAAATCATTATTAAAATAGAAAAAGCTAATGAGTGGAGACTTTATTTAGAAATATACTGGGTAATAAGAAATTAGATCCCTCTAGCTGGGCAGTGGATTATTTGAAACTAGATTGAATGACGTAGAGAGCTTATTTTAAATCGCTTTGAAGTGTGTTCAAAAAAATTAATCCATAATGTTGTTTTAACAACGGATACACCAGTTCAAAAAAAAACAAATTATCAAACAAATACCATATTTATTTATTTTTTTATTTTAATACAGTTATTAACAGGTACTTTTATGATGTAATTAACAACTTTTGGGCATTATTTTATTTAGCCTAAAAGTTTAACGAATCTGTTTGAAACCTCTATATCATATTAATATGATTAAAAATAATGGGCATTGCAATATTTTATCAGAGGATTGTAATCTAATACATTTACTTTTAAAATATGAAAATATTTCTTTGATTATCGAGGGAATTGCGTATCGTTACTATCAGTTTTACTTAAATTTTATCTTTGAAACATTATTTTTTTTGAGTACATATACATTGTTATGCTTTACGTAATTAATAATATTTAAAAAAAATGTGAATATTAGGATTTACTGTACAGGAAGACATAAAAACACTTGATGTAGATATACAAATGTAAATATTACATCAAGAAAGATGAAAGAGAATATTAATGTGAATATTGCAGGTATGAGAGAAACTTGTACAAAAAATCGACAGATTACTTACATGTTTTATTTTAGACAGCTTTGATGTCTCAATTGTGAAAATCATAAGAAGTGTGGCAAATGTTGACTAAATTGTAGCATAGCCAGTAGAGATAATTTCTTTTATTGTAGTCACACTTCTACTTTTTCTCTATAACATTTTAGCTGAGCTAGTAGAGCTGAATGATTTTAAGTAAAGATTCGTTTGGGGGCGAGAGCCATATCCCTGAGGATCCTGTTTAAGACGAGAAATGTAGTTTGAGAGAAACAACATTGGTAAAATTAAAGTTTAATAAAATGTATTAAACAAATCGACAAATAAAGCAAAACATAATAACAAATAATAAGTTAGTATGGTTAATTAATCAAACATAATGATAAATAATTTGGAACTCATGTCTACTTTGAATGTGAATGAAAAAAAACGTTACTTACACTTTTCAGATAGATGTTTTCACATGTGAAAGTAAAATACTAATATCCTACTTTTCATCAGTTGATTGCTTATACAGACTTCATTGATGAAATCTAACAATTTAAAAGTTCACACGATATTCGAACTTGTCCGGCAGAATAATGAAATATTATGATGCTGACTTGACAGCATTATTTATTATTTGCAATAAAAAGTATCTGAGAATTGAATTAACACTGGCTGACAGAAAATGGTTTAGAGTCAGCTTTGAAATCAAATAACGATTGAAATGAAAGATTATTATAATAGGATTAAAAATGATTTTCAATAATGCATAAACATATAGATTGGTAATAATTGAATTTGGTACAAACTTCATCAGGATGGGTTGTATATAATAATAATGAATTTGCTTGAGTTGTATCCTGAATTTTGTTGTTTATATCAGGTTTGATATTTACAATAATTTCAACTATGCTAATAAAGCAATTATTAAAATGATTCGCTACTTTTTATATCGCCATTATATCAACATTTTTTATTTAATGAATTCAATCTGAGTATTCTTACAGCAAAATTCATGTGTGGTGTACCATAGTTTTTTGACCTGAGTTTTATTTTGTCTAGTTTTCAAATCTACTAAGTTCATTACGATATATGTTACAGGAATTTTGCATTTTTTTCATTTCCCTTTCGTTGATTTGTTTAATTAGTTTGTCAGTTGTCCGACATTTTCTTTTCATATAATTCTGTTTAAACTTAATATAGTTATAGGCCAGTACTAATAGGAGCAAATATTAGAAATAAAAAAAATAATTCGTTACAGCAATCTGACAGCGGGATATTGTAGAACAAGATATTGTAAGAGAGGGAAAAATAAATCGAACCGACAGCTGCTATCCGGGGCGGAATGGGGTGTGTTTTTAGGGGTTGAAAACAGTTTTTCGTAATTTCTGGCTTAACCGTGCATTCTATCAAAAAAAGTTAAATATAAAAGTTGTAGGGAATAAAAAGATCTACAACTTTTTGTTTACAGTTTTTACCCTAACTTCAAAATTATTCGACAAAAATGCGAAAAACCAATTTTTCGGTTTTTAATTTTTTTCTTTGACAAATTAAACTTTATGAAGCTCTAACTTAGACAAAAGATACCTCTATTTATTGCGAAAAGGCAGTAATTTTTTTGGAATGAAATATTTGGAGGTTGTTGTTAAATTTAATTTAACGAAAAAAAAACAAAATTTTTAACTGCGATTCCTCTTAAAACTACGCATCTTACAGAGTTCTGTTTTAGCTCACTTACTCACTATTACGTCTATTTTCGATAAGTGGTAAAAAAAAGGTATACTGCAATGGAAAAAATGGCGGGAAATTTGAAAAAACCGAAAAATCGGTTTTTCGTGGTAATTTGCATATTTATCGTTGAATAATTGTTATTAATTAATAAAATCATTTTATTTTTTTATGTTTATGGAAACTATAATATTATTTCTTTAATTATTGTATATATCGAGTTTTGATAAGATGTCATGCATGTCTAAGACAGCAAATTATATCTACTATATTTGTATCTTCGTGATCGCAGGATACGAATATATTACTTCTACGATCATCGTACATGGGATTGTTACTATCAAACAAAACATAAGAAATGCACATTCCCAATATGCATTTAAGAACAATTTTAGTTTTTTACTCGAAATCAATTAGTTTACTAAACAAAATATAATCATATAATAGGTAATGTAGTAGATCTACAATGATATATACGGATTTTGTAGAGTGGTTTTCTATTATTAAGACAGTATTTGTATGTTGCACTGAACAAGTTTATATTGCAAGTATTTATATAAAAAAAATTCTATAAAAAATAATTATATATAAATTCTCGGGAAATAGGTCACATTAACACTTATGCTATTATATTTTCTCGTCTTTACGTACGTTTCGGTCTCACGACCATCATCAGAAGGCTTATGTCTAAAATTGGGTTACTTGAAACTAATTGTATTAACACATTGTGTTACAATTTCGATTTCGTATTTCTGTTCGTTTCGGCGACGTTGGCATTTTAAATGAAATTGGTGCTTTGTGTTAATACAATTAGTTTTAAGTAATCAGGTTATTGAAATAATAAGTCGTCTGATGATGGTCGTGAGACCGAAACGTACGTAAAGACGAAAATATAAAGCATAAGTGTTAATGTGACCTATTTCCCGAGAATTTATATATATATCATACCTGGGTCAAGAATCTTTATTATAAAAAATAATACATTGTGAAAAAATTGAAGCAGATCCCTCCTGTTTTATGTAGTAAATATTAACAACATCAAATTCATAAATGCGGTAAAAAAAAATTTATATTATTTTGAACATGCTTAAAAAAGTATGCATTCCCATAGATGTATTTTTCTCTAATCTTACTTTCTTCGCAGAGCGTTGTACTTCTTCTTCGTCCAATTCAACAAAACTGAACGATTCTCCAGTGTTTTCGAAAGTTTCATTGAGTACTGTTTCAGTTATAGTACATTGATCTGTTTCCATTTCTTTCGAGTCAGTTTCGTGTATGGAAATTTTTGGAAGTTCAGCATTTGAGCAATTTTCTAAATTAAAACAATTTAAACATAAGTTAGAAGGCCTCTGGTTGCGTTCGCTGTCTTTAGTTTCGAAAACAGCTCTTTAAATTTCTCATATTCGCATCCTGCGATTACGAATATACGAATATAGCAGATATAATTTGCTGTCTTAGACATGCATGACATCTTATCAAAACTCGATATATACAATAATTAAAGAAATAATATTATAGTTTCCATAAACATAAAATAATAAAATGATTTTATTAATTAATAACAATTATTCAACGATAAATAAGCAAATTACCACGAAAGAACCGATTTTTCGGTTTTTTAATTTTCCCGCCATTTTTTCCATTGCAGTATACATTTTTTTTACCACTTATCGAAAGTAGACTTAATAGTGAGTAAGTGAGCCAAAACAGAACTCTGTAGGATGCGTAGTTTTAAGAGGAATCGCAGTTAAAAATTTAGTTTTTTTTTCGTTAAATTAAATTTAACAACAACCTCCAAATATTTCCTTCCAAAAAAATTACTGCCTTTTTGCAATAAATAGAGGTATCTTTTGTCAAAGTTAGAGCTTCATAAAGTTTAATTTGTCATTTTCGCATTTTTGTCGTATAATTTTGAGGTTAGGGTAAAAACGGTGGACAAAAAGTTGTAGATCTTTTTATTCCCTACAACTTTTATATTCAACTTTTTTTGATAGAACGCACGGTTTAGCCAGAAATCAGGAATAACTGTTTTCAACCCCTAAAAACACACCCCATTCCGCCCCGGATAGCAGCTGTCGGTTCGATTTATTTTTCCCTCTTTTACAATATCTTGTTCTACAATATCCCGCTGTCAGATTGCTGTAACGAATTTTTTTGTTGTTCAAATACTATTTGTACTGGCCTATTATTGTTTCATGTGAATTAAGAAAACGCTAGTTTTCCGTGGTACAACTGTCATCTACATCAAGTATTTATTATAAATTTCTCATAGCAAAATTAAACGAAACTAGTCGGAACTGTTTTTATCTCCAAATTTACAGAAATCGAAATGAGTTGACGCTATTTATTCAAACAAAGTTTTGGTTCTCCAGGTTAAACACCAATAACATTTGTTCCAAACATCTATTTCGCTCTTCTCATGTGGAACGAGTCTGACGATTCAGTCACTGATCAACCATCTCCAGCAGCGGTATAACTACCACCTTCGACAATGTTAGGAGAACCTAAATGTTCCGACACCATCTGCTGGAAAGCAGATTTCACACTGAGAATGTTATTCACAATGCCACACATTGATAATACAGATCTCGCGATTCAAAAAATCGACGAAGAAACAGTTGGACATATAACCGTTAGGTGACGCACCCTGACGGGTAGTTGTCACTTCAACGAGGTAGAGGATTATTATGTCAAAGAGTGTTGTTTCGAAAACGAAAAACGAGATTTTTTTGTCACTAAAGGAATGATGAATTTAAGCATTAATATTACGGAAGCTAAATAACGTCGTTTCGAACGTCTTTAATTCCCAAATCCACCACTTTGAACCCCATGTGATAGACTTCTGAGATCAGCCTTTCAGAAAGGTTCCCAGAATCGAAAAATTTACATCGTGTTCCATTTAAGAAATATTATCAATGACCCCGTTGCCGTAATGGCTGTTAATTGAGTATTGAGCCGAATATCAGAAAGGGTGAGCAGTTTAAAACAAAAACCGGCCGTTTCAGGGTTTTTCCCAAAAATTAATAAACGGCTACATCCATAAACCTATTATCCTAAGGAGACGAAACATCTCATTCTTAAAACTCCATTTGACTTGTCGCAATGATTACATGAAGTGTGACAAAGAAAACCAACGGACCTCTTTGTCGTCGAGTCATAACTACTCCTTATTGGCAACGCTGTAACTATGATTGAAAACTTGGTACCACTTGTAAGGCAACACCGCTTTGAAATAGCTACGAGCGCGGTCGTACATACAGGTCTGGGAACTCGTATGTTTGACATGGGTCTCATACGCGTCGCCAAACTCGTAGTCCCTGGTTCAGCCACTAGCTAGCGCTTTGGTCATAGTGGTAAAACGGAATCGCAAGCAATGTTACTAAGTATTCTGATTTGAGAGAGGAATAGAACTGTTACTCTTGTCAAAATGTATTACCCACCTTAAAAATAACTTCCCCTGTTTCGCATACATAAAAGACCTCGTTAAAGCGATTTATTTCCGGAATCGCAACCATCCACTTTTTTCGCATTTCCGCATCTTTCGGCACTTTAAAAACAGAAGTTTCTTGCTTTACACTTTTGTACCCCGTTTTGCATTTCGGCACAATGCACGGTTTCGTAATTTGTTTCTAAAACGCAAGTTATTTCTTGTGTTTACAATTCAAGAATGACAGTTGTCAGAGAACACTCTTCGACTACTGCGCCACCCTTTTTGTACTACGCGACAGTTGACGGTTAGCGGAGTCACTTCTCACATAGGAAACAGCCTCGAGTTCCCAGACCTGTATGTACGACCGTGGCTACGAGAAATACGGAAGCTGTCAAATTGCGTAGTACAGAACCAAGTCGCCATTCATAAAAGGTGCGCGGCGTTGTCGCTTTCTGAACAAATGATGCAATAGAATGGAATAGTTCTATATTTACAAATTTAAATATTCTATAATTCTATTGTATATTCCAGATTACCATAAATTATGAAATTTTTTTCAGAGAAAACGACATTTCAACAGTATTGCTTCTAATATAACCAATAAATAATGCTATGGACGTTTTTATAATAATTACAAATCTCAATCCAGCACACAGAACAACTAATCCGGCAACAGCACATTCCATACGGCCATACATGTAATATACAGCGGTCTGAGTGGCCCGAAATTATGGCAATGTCTGATCGTGTTTAAATGTAAACAATTCTGTCTCCTTAGGATAATAGGTCTATGGTACCACTTGTAAGGCAACACCGCTTCGAAATAGCAACGAGAAATACGGAAGCTGTCAAATTGCGTAGTACAGAACAAAGTCCCCATTCATAAAAGGTGCGCGACGTTGTCGCCTTCTGAACAAATGATGCAATGGAATGGAATAGTTCTATATTTAAAAATTTAAATATTCTATAATTCGATTGTTTATTCCAGGTTACCATAAATTATGGAAATAATTTTCAGAGAAAACCAATAAATAATGCTGTGGGCGTTTTTATAATAATTACAAATCTCAATCCGGCACACAGAACAACTAATCTGGCAACAGCACATTCCATACGGCCATACTTGAAATATACAACGGTCTGAGTGGCCCAAAATTTCGGCAATGTCTGATCCTGTTTAAATTTTAAATGTAAGTAATTCTGTCTCCTTAGGATAATAGGTATATGGCTACATCTAAACAAGCAACGTGAAGTTGGCTGCTGAAATTCCCGAACATTGCCGATCGATCAGTGGCATCGCGAAATGATTTCCCAAATTAAATATTCAATGTATTCTTATAGTTTTCTTATTTTGTAAATCTGAATAACATATGAGAAGATGTATGGTAGAATGAATCAATTTACATATCATAAGTTATTCGATTCAATTTCCTCCACTATTGGAAATGATTTCCAAATCGAATATCTTTACGATTTCTTTTGACTAGGACTCTGGTAGATTCTATAACTACCAAGAAAATTGTTGTAAAACACATTTACTTCGATGATACTTGATTACTATTTCATATTTTATGTCGAATCCTTCCTTCCGACCTAACTTTAATTCCTTGGATGCTTGTTTCTTCCCTTTTTTTTATAACTTATCAATCCTTGGTTAATTTGCTTTACATGAAATGGTTGCTAATAATGCCTATTCCAATATTCTTAATGTAATCCTATGCTATAAATACTACACCTTTTATGGTCTTTGATGCACTAAAGTTTCCTCTTTCTACATTAATTTTCATCATCTATCATATTCCTATACGTAAAGTGCATAGTTTTCAACGCCAATCTCCTTCCCCCTCTAAACAAATACCGTTCTTGAAGGAATTTTGCACACTCGATCTTCAAAACAAGAGGAAAATCACAGTCTACTAGATATTTCAAAAAACTACCCCAACCCCCTTCATCACCCCTTAAGGCCGAAAAATATCAGTTGTGATAAAATTCTGCACACTACCTTCAAAATAGGTCACTGTTTACATGAAATTTAGAATTCCCCAGCCCAAAATATTTACTCACCAGACTGATACCGATCATGGTAAAATTTTGCACACTAGACCTTCAAAATACAAGGAAATTCACTGTCTACATGTGATTTCGGAAAACTACCCCAACCCTAAAAATAGACAAGTACCGGTCTTGATGAAATTTTGCACACTCAACCTTCTAAACAAGGAAATAAGACACAGACTACATAAAATTTCGGAAAAAATACCGACTCCATTTCTCACCCCTTAAATCAGACAAGTACCGATCTTGAAATTTTACACACGACCTTCAAAACAGGAGGAAAGTCACTTTCACATGAGAATTTGAAAAAACGTCCGTTTTCGTCGCCGCGATGTGAATCTCCAAGTTACAAGACAATGCATATTTCATTATAGTAGTAGAAACAGCTAAATGCGTGGAAAGACTTGAAATATACTCTATTTCATGCGAAAACTTATTTAAATTGACTCATATCTATATGTTGTGGAATGGTCTGTCACGTACATTATGCGACTGTCAATGAATCATGTCTGTCATGTAAGTGTAACCTATCTTGTTGAGGGGTTATGTGTTGTCTGTCATAGATATTCTGAACTGTGACAATGATTGTAGTATAAGAATAGTGAGTACCTGACTGTAGGGTTTTATTAACTTATTAGAACAAATTACATAATGATTGACAAAAGACAAATCAAATAAACAACTAACACTGATAAGCACAGAACAGGATAAATAGTATAAGTGACGTTGACTTTAAATAAACATCACATTCTCCTCAAATTAAAAAAAAACAATCCAAAATAAAATCGAGAATGATTTTATAGAGTTAACTTATTTCATTACATAATCACTGAGGTAAGGAGGAATTCTGGTGCGTCGAGGTCTTTCAGACATTCTTGCCTCGACATCGGATCGTATCATTTGATGGGTCAAAGGGAGAACTTCTGCCTCTGCAGAATCTGAATTTGGGGTCTCTGTCGCTTTATTCTCAGGTTGCTGATGGGTGATGTTTGTTTGTTGATTGGCAGAATAAGGAGGTTGCGTTTGGTCCATTGAACTGTTTCCTCTTGGAGCCAGTTGTCTCAAAGATACAGTGGATTCTTGACCATCTTTTCTACTAATAATAGCATACTGAGGATTAGCTTCTAACAACTTCACTTCATCTACAAGATCGTCATATTTACTGACTTTCCGTTTAGCGAGTACTGATCCAGGAGCTATCCAAGAAGGCAAGGTGACTCCGTTCGCGGTACGTCTAGGATGAATAAAAAAAACGTTCATGGGGAGTGCAATTAGTCGTAGTGTATTGTAGAGATCGAATGGAATCAAGAGATTCTTGCAGGACTTCTTCCCAATCTTGAATACGAAGATTGCGTGTTTTCAGTGCCAAGCTAACGGTTTTCCATAATGTTCCATTGAATCGTTCTACCTGACCATTTCCATGAAGGTTGTAAGGAGAAGTTCGACTTGAAGCAACTTCATTTGCGTTTAGAAAAGATTTAAGTTCTTGAGACATGAAAGAGGTCTCTCGATCGGAGTGTATGTAAGCAGGTGTCTCAAAAGTATAGAAAAGATCCTTGAAGCATTTAATCACAGTAGCTGCTGAAATATCTCTGCAGGCATAGGCAAATGGAAATCGAGAGAATTCGTCAATAATGCTCAGTATGTAAACGTTCCTTGACTTTGAAGGAAGTGGTCCTGTAAAATTGATATTTAGACGCTCAAACGGAGATGTAGCTTTAATAAGAATCCCTTTAGTTTTGAAAAATCTGGGTTTCACCTCTGCACAGATAGAACAACTGGCAGTGAGTTTTTTAACATCATCGAGCGAATATGGCAGGTTTTTACTCCTCATCCAATGGAACGTATGGGCTACGCCTGGGTGACACAATGATTGGTGAAGCTCATATAATTCTGTGTTTTGGGTTGCACTAAAGATCCTGGACAAGGTGTCAGCCCCGACATTCTCCCTTCCTGGACGGTAAATAATATCATACGAAAACGGGGCCAATTCCAATCTCTAACGAGTAATCTTCTCATTTTTTATTTTACTGGCATGTTTTTTGTTAAAAATAAACGACAGCGCCTCTTGGTCTGTAATAAGATTGAAATGCTTTCCAAGAAGAAAAGCTTTCCAGCTCCTAAGCGATTCTACTATAGCTGCAGCCTCTTTTTCAATTGTTGAGTGTCCCTTCTCAGATTTGCTCAACGTCTTTGAAAAGAACTCTACAGGGCGCCCCTCTTGGCTCAGGGTCTCAGCAAGAGCCACATCAGAGGCATCCGTTTCCACCACCAGAAGAGAATCATTTTTCACAGTTGTGACCATGGAGTTCAATATATCTTTCTTGAGGCTCTCAAATGCCGTTGCAGCTTCAGTTTCTAGTGGAAAAGAACGACAGTCTGAAAGCTTCTTAATCTTATCTGAAAAATGTAATATCCTCTTTGAATAGTGAGCGAAAAATCCCTGAGCTCTTTTTAGGGAGGCGGTGTCTTGAGGCAATGGCATGGTTAATAAAGGAGTCAGACGAGCTGGATCTGGCTTTATTGAGTTGTGTGAAACAAGGTGT
>OY294070.1:30586838-30639676 GCA_958510875.1 Endomychus coccineus | reverse complement strand
GTCTATGGTACCACTTGTAAGGCAGCACCGCTTCGAAATAGCTACGATAAATACGGAAGCTGTCAAATTGCGTAGTACAGAACAAAGTCCCCATTCATAGAAGGTGCGCGACGTTGTCGCCTTCTAAACAAATGATGCAATGGAATGGAATAGTTCTATATATTTATAAATATTTAAATATTCTATAATTCGATTGCATATTTCAGGTTACCATAAATTATGGAATATTTTTCAGAGAAAACGACATTTCAACAGTATTGCTTCTAATATAACCAATAAATAATGCTGTGGACGTTTTTATAACAATTACAAATCTCAATCCGCACACAGAACAACTAATCTGGCAACAGCACATTCCATACGGCCATACTTGTAATATACAGCGGTCTGAGTGGGCCAAATTTTTGGCAATGTCTGATCCTGTTTAAATGTAAACAATTTTGTCTCCTAAGAATAATAGTTCTATGACTACAACTAAACATGTATCTCTGTGTGTCCAGTAAAATTATTATATTTTCTATGCAAAGCTTAACATTTTATGCAAACCATTGCTGCTGGAAGTGCTGGGGTTTTATGCAAGAAGAATTTTGTAATATGTTCTATGTTGTATTTATCTATTATATTTGATTGTTTGTAAGCATAGCGATAAAATACCTTATCATCTCTACTCTATGTTTGTAAGCTATCAGAATACAGCAATCCCTCAAACTAAAGCAAGAGATCATAGATAACTACTACCGGTAGTAGAGTTATCTATGCAAGGGATGAAAGTTAATATGTAGAACCATAGATTAGATATTATATTGTGTAGAACAAATAATTCCTACACACCAATTGCATGTAGCAATTGAGTTTGTATTTTATTGATTTTTAACCCTTATCTTTATATTTGAAACAATCACTAAACATGTTATCAATGTCAACAGTAATAAATAATGATCCAGGTTGGGAAGATCAGATTGAGATTAAATACGAAAATATTATTTCTGAATGCACAGATATGAAGGACATTAAAGAGGAGTTAGCAGATTGTCAGGAATTTGAGATGAAGTAAGTTTTTCAATAAACAACTGATCAATTTTTTAGGCCCCAAAAAAATTAGGGAAAATCTAATTTACTTAGGCCTTAGTTGTCAATAAAACAATAAAAAATTTGATCCTTACATTTTCAGAACCAAGGAGTGCAGTGTAGATGAAGAATTGGTAGAAAATGAATGTTCTGCTTATCGAAATATTCCATCCTTCGACTTGGTATCTCACACCAGTAAAAAAATACACAAGTGTGAGTTTTGTGATTATGAAAGTGCAAATATGTCAACTTTAAAAAACCACATCTACTGTATACACACAAGAGAGAGGATACACAAGTGTGAGTATTGCAATTATGAAAGCCCAGATGAGTTGGCTTTAAAAACTCACAACAACTCTATACACACAAGAGAGAAGATGTATAAATGTCAGTATTGCGATTATAGAAGCCCAAAAATGTCAAGTTTAAAATGTCATATAAGCTCTAAGCACACAAGAGAGAATCTACACAAGTGCGACTATTGCAATTATGGGAGCCCTCACAAGTCAGCTTTAAAAGCTCACATCAACTGTATACACACAAGAAAGAAGATACACAAGTGTCAATATTGCGACTATGAAAGTTCTCGGGTGTCAACTTTAAAAATACACATCAACTCTATACACACAAGAGAGAGGATACACAAGTGTGGGTATTGCAATTATGAAAGCCCATATAAGTCGGCTTTAAAAACTCACATAAACTATATACACACAAGAGAGAGGATACACAAGTGTGAGTATTGTGATTATGAAAGTCCAGATATGTCAACTTTAAAAACTCACATCAACTCTATACACACAAGAAAGAAGATACACAAGTGTCAGTATTGCGACTATGAAAGTTCTCAGGTGTCAGCTTTAAAAAGACACATCAACTCTATACACACAAGAGAGAGGATACACAAGTGTGAGTATTGTGATTATGAAAGTCCAGATATGTCAGCTTTAAAAGTTCACATCAACTCTATACACACAAGAAAGAAGATACACAAGTGTCAGTATTGCGACCATGAAAGTTCTCAGGTGGCAGCTTTAAAAAGACACATCAACTCTATACACACAAGAGAGAGGATACACAAGTGTGAGTATTGTGATTATGAAATTCCAAATATGTCAACTTTGAAAGCTCACATCAACTCTATACACACAAGAAAGAAAATACACAAGTGTCAGTATTGCGACTATGAAAGTTCTCAGGTGTCAGCTTTTAAAAGGCACATCAACTCTATACACACAAGAGAGAGGATACACAAGTGTGAATATTGTGATTATGAAAGTCCAGATATGTCAAGATTAAAAGCTCACATCAACTCTATACACACAAGAAAGAAGATGAACAAGTGTCAGTATTGCGACTATGAAAGTTCTCAGGCGTCAGCTTTAAAAATACACATCAACTGTATACACACAAGAGAGAGGATACACAAGTGTGGGTATTGCAATTATGAAAGCCCAAATAAGTCAGCTTTAAAAACTCACATCAACTCTATACACACAAAAAAGAAGATACACAAGTGTCAGTATTGCGACTATGAAAGTTCTCAGGTGTCGACTTTAAAAAGACACATCAACACTATACACACAAGAGAGAGGATACACAAGTGTGAGTATTGCAATTACAAAAACACAAATAAGTCAACTTTAAAATGTCACATCAACTCTGTACACACAAGAAAGAAGATACACAAGTGTCAGTATTGCGACTATGAAAGTTCTCGGGTGTCAACTTTAAAAATACACATCAACTCTATACACACAAGAGAGAGGATACACAAGTGTGGGTATTGCAATTATGAAAGCCCAGATAAGTCAGCTTTAAATACTCACATCAACTCTATACACACAAGAAAGAAAATACACAAGTGTCAGTATTGCGACTATGAAAGTCCTCGGGTGTCATCTTTAAAAACTCACATCAACTCTATACACACAAGAAAGAAGATACACATGTGTCAGTATTGCAATTACAAAACCCCAAATAAGTCAACTTTAAAACATCACATTAACTGTAAACATACAAGGGAGAGATACTCAAGTGTGAGTATTACTATTATGAAAGCCCAAATATGTCAACTTTGAAAAGTCACATCAACTCTATGCACACAAGAGAGAAGATACACATGTGCCAATATTGTGAATATGGAAGCCCTATGTTGCCAGATGTAAAAAGTCACATCAATTTTAAACACACTCGACTAGAGAGAAGATACACAAGTGCCAGTATTGCGATTTTCAAAGTGCTCATAAGTCAGTTTTAAAACGACACATCAACTCTATACATACAATAGATAAGTTATCTTCAATAATAGACTTCCGCGGATATCAAATCTTGAAAAATCTTGGCTTCCGGATGGATTCCGCGTCACAATAGCTCGACTTTATGCCGACGTTTCGCCAACCATTACAGGTGGCATCTTCAGGGCAGGCTTGAGGCTCAAGTTGAGCTATTGTGACGCGGAATCCATCCAGAAGTCAAGATTTTTCAATAGATAAGTTTCACAAGTGAGAGTCACATCAACTCTATACATACAACGGGGAAGAGTTACAAGTGTACAACTGCGATTATAGAGGCCTTTTTTTGTCAAATTTAAAAAAGCAGATCAACTTGATATAGACAAAAGAGAAGATTCACAAGTTTGAGTATTGCGATTATGAAAGCACTCTGTTTTCAACTTTAAAAGTTCATATCAACTCTATACACATAAGAGAGAAGATACACAAGTGTGAGCATTGCGATTATGAATGCCCTCTGATTTCAACTTTAGAAAGTCACATCAACTCACATGAAGGAGAAGATTCACAAGTGTCAGTATTGCAATTATACAAGCACTTGGATGTCAGCTTTAAAAAGTCACATCAATTTTAAACACACAAGATAGATACACAAGTCTCAGCATTGTGATTATGGAAGCCCCGAAATGTCAACTTTAAAATGTCCAGTCAGGTGTAAACATGCTGAAGTCGGTAGGGAAGATATTTAAATGTGAATATTAGGATTTAATGTACAGGAAGGAATCAAAACACTTGATGATGTAGATATACAGAGGTGAATATTACATCAAGAATGATGAAAGAATATTAATGTGAATATTACTGATATGTACCAAAAACCAACAGATTACTTGCATATTTTATTTAAGACAGCTTTGATGTTACAAGTGTGAAAAATCATAAGAAGTGTAGCAAATGTTGACCAAATGGTAGCATTGCCAGCAGAGATATATCTTGCAATTTCTTTTATAGTAGTCACACTTATACAATTGGCACCAGGTGCCTAGTTACATTTTAGTTGCCTTATATAGTGCCACACGCAAATTTTGTTGTACAGCTGAACGATTTTAAGTAAAGATTGGTTTGGTTGTGAGAGGCGTATCCCTGAGGATCCTTGTTTGGAATGAGAAATGTAATTTGGGAGAAACAACATTGGTAAATTAAAGCTTAATAAAATTTATTAAAACAATTTTATAAATAAAATAAAACATGATAATAAATAATTTGGAAATCAGTTCTAAAAGTTCTAAATTGAGTGTGAATAAAAAAACATTATGCTGACTTGACAGCATTTTTTATTATTTGCAATATAAAAGTATCTGAGAATGGAATTAACACCGACTGACAAGAAATGGATTAAAGTAAGTTTTGAAATCAGATAATGCTGATTTACAATAATAAAGATTGGTAATAAAATTGAATTTGTTGCTTGAGTTGCTTTCTGAATTTTGTTGTTAATATCAGTTTTGATATTATCTGCAATAATTTCAACTATCCTAATAAACCATTATTAAAATAATTCGCTGGTTTTTATATCCATATTCTATAACAATTTTTCATTTGGTCAATGTGTAACATTTCATCGTGAATAGACGTATTTAGAACTTCGTTTCGTATTCAGAGTTTTTAAGAGTGAACTAAGTTATAAAACGGTTGAATGTGGCATCAAAATGTAGATAAGAAAAAGTACTTTAAATATATATAAAAATGAGGTGTATGTAAAGCCTCCTATGTGAAATCCTGTCGACAATACTGAATACCGGCAAGTACACAGCAACATCTAATTATTATCTAGAATAAGTTTCTTATCCAGTCCTCACAAAAAGTAGAACAGTTTTTGTGAAGAAGAACAGTGATTCATAAAAACTGCGTAATAAAAACGAGAAAAAACATGAACTCTCAATAAACAACATAAACATGACTAATTGTACAACGTGTGGTTTCGTACCCACACGAGATGATACTTTCAAGTGCGATAAATGCCACAAATATTCATGTAAAAAATGTGCAAATCTTACATCATCTGAAATTAAAGTACTACTTCTAAAAGAAGGACGTGTTATGAAATATCTATGCAATGAATGTGAAAATACTAATATTACAGAGCTACTGCAACATACAATTAATGACAAAAATGAATTAATAGTTAGTAAAAATAAAATAATACAATGTCTGGAAGCAGAAATAGAGGAACTCAAAAGAAAAGTATCAATCACCACTAATGACAGAGTAAATACTGTCACATATGCCAATGCATTAAAAACAAATACCCCTTTGCCATTCCAGCAAACAAATATACCTAGCATAGTTATCAAGCCTAAAACACCGCAATATGCTAAATTAACCAAATATGATATAGAACAAAATATCGATCCTGCAAAACTTTCTGTAGGAATACAAAACGTAAAACATGGTAAAGGAGGATCAATTATTATAAAATGCAGTACAAATAAAGCAGTTAAAAAAATGATAGAAGCTGCAGAAAAACAAATTGGCACTAAGTATTTAGTTACGGAAACAAAAATGAAGAAGCCTCGCATAATTGTAGCAAATATAGGCCAAAGTACAAAAGCAGAAAACATAATAGACAGCTTACGTAACCAGAATGAAATAATAAACGAAGCAAGTGATCTAAAATTAATATTACTCAGGAAATCAAGGAGACAGTAGCTTCGCTGTTATCGAATGCGATGGCCTATCATTTCAGAAACTCATGTACGCAAAAAAAGTTAGTCTTGGATAGAAAAAATGTCCTATCTACGAAAGTCTACATCAGGAGATATTTCAAGTGCTGTAGATTCTACCATTCGCAAAAGTAATGTCCAAGTAGGTATTAATAAAATATGTGATACATGTTCCAAATTCCATATAGAAGATCAATGCCCGAATGAAGAAATCAAGTGTATAAACTGTGTAAATAGTAATTTTAAGTATAAAACAAAACATGAAGCAAACCACATGTCTTCAGATCTAGAGTGTCCTGTATACTCAGGTCTATTAAGATCAGCAAAAGAAAGGATAGATTATAATAACTAAATATGTTTCCGACAGACACAGAAATATTAGATAAATATAACACTATCAATACAGTATCACTCGAATGTTCCGCTCAATTTAATCAAAAGTATGTTCAAAGTAGCTATTTAAATTTAATACATCTAAATATCCGTAGTATTAGATATAATTTTGATGACTTCATAGTACTCTTATCAGCGGTCAACATTGAATTCGACATTATGATCCTGTCTGAAACTTGGCACATCGACAACTTAAACGAATTTCACATTCCAGGTTATCAAATTTACTACAACATGTCTAAAATGAACCAAAATGATGGCACCGTCATATATGCAAGAGAATCATTAAATGCTGTAAGTTCAATAGAAGATATGAATAGTACAAAATTTTACGTATCATCATTGAAAAAAACCATAATAAAATCGGTATATCGGCCATATACAAACCACCTTCTGCTGAATTACAAATTTCCAATCATTCTATAGCAATCTTGAACAACAATCGACAGAAATTTTCTCAGGCGATTTAAATATAGTATTAAGAAAACTCTTTTGATAATTTTTATTTTTAATTGAATAATGAACTTTTACCTTTTTATTTTATATGGAATTATATATAATGGAATTAAATACAATGTTCTTTGAATGTTAAAACTTTTAATATTTAAATTTCTATGACTCCAATTTATCTCGGGTATCAATTTTTACAATGTTATGTTCAAATAGATCTAAGATCTAACCTCAAAATTATTTACTATTAATCTTTGTTTACAAAGTTATAATCTACAATCTTTCTTTCAGATTTACAGACAGATAATAATACAATGGAGAAATAATAAATAAACTTACGTTTAGTTTATATCCAAGAATATGTTTTAAAAATGTAGGCAATGTTCAATTGACTTGATCTTCTTCTTAATTTGATAATTCACTTTAACCGTACACAATTTCTCTGTTATACACAATAAACACAGGTAAACTATGGTTACTTCTTTTGAAATCAGGAACTGTTGAAAATTGTTAACTTAGTTCTATTCTTTTTATTAAAGATATAAAACTCTTCAATGATGGATTGGAACTTTATCGAAGGCTGGTTATCGTTCGATGATACTTATGAATTGTAGGTTATTATAACCTTTAAACTTTGTTCGGAGACTTGGAACACTACTTGACTTGTTGAAATTATTTACTAACTTCGGTTACTTTGAACTTCTCGAAGATTGGAACACTTGGGTTCACCGATGTTTATCCAATAAACTAAGGTTATGGAAAATTTTATGAGTTGCAGGAGTACCTTGACTCTACAGATGTTGATTGCTAACTTTTTTGGTTATGTTAAAATTTTGTGAGTTGCAGGAGTACCTTCACTCCACAGATGTAATGGCTAACTAACTTGGCTTGTCTTCAGATGCCTTTTATAGGCCTTCCAAACCGACGATACTTGATGTCATAATCCACCTATGAGGTGCTTTCTTTACCTATCAAGAAAGCCTTGATGATTGTTGCAAACTGACATAAGTTTTACATTGTTACCCGTCTGACGTTTATAATCCGTCTCGACCAATCAGAATTTAGTATTCTATAAATTTTGAATTATTGGAGATTTTCTACTTATTTTAAATGATGATGATTCCTTCTTTTTAAATTAATTTTGCCTACATTTTTCCACACACTTTGGTATAAGATAACCTATGATAAGGTTATTATTAATATGATTATTCCAATAATTATCATAAATTTGACAGTTGTCATTCTTAAAAACTAATACATAATATAATATATCAATAACATTTCTTTAACATTATATAACTCAAATTTACTAATCCTAACTTATATCTATAACATTTTTCAATAGTTTGTGCTATCTCTTGATAGTTTTTGTAATCATTTTAATTATGATTTCTGTCTTCGTAACACTGTACGTTTATTCACTTTCACTGAAGTTCTTGTTTTACACTTCTAATTCTAATTACATTGTTGTTTATTTTGTTTTACATTATTTATTATATTATACTAACTATTATTTAATATTTAATATTGTTTTTAATTCCATATAATATCTTTTTATTAATCTTTTCTGATTTTCAATGTTCGGTAAGTTCTAATTTTTATCATTTTTACTGTTTAGGAAATGAAATCATAACAATAGATATTCTTAAAAATGGTGATAATATAGTTAACTCCTATCTGAACATTCTCAGTGAATTCGGTTTCATCCAATGTATTGATCAACCCACAAGAATTCAAAATAATAGTAAAACCTGTTTAGATCATTTGTTTTTAAAATGTCACACCAGGGCATCCGAACATGAATCTTTCATTATAAATTATCAACTTACAGATCACCTCCCCATTGGAATACATATTAACTTAAAATATGATGTGCTAAATAAAAACTACCCTGCACCAATAAAATATAATACTAATCACAACAAATTATCAAACAAACTAACAATTGAAACTTGGAGAGATGTACTTAATAATAGGGACGTAAACGCTTCTACAGAACTGTTTATAAATCAAATAAATAATTTTATCGCCAAAAGCCTCATACGCGAGACCTATTCAAAGAAATCAACCCAAAGCCTTGCAACCATGGATTTCCCAAGGCCTCATAATATCAACTAAAAGTAGAAATAACTTGTATAAAACAGCAATGACCACTATTGCATTAGAGGACATTGAGCGTTACAAAAATTATCGCAACTACTTATCAAAATTAATAAAAAAGGTCAAAACTACCTATTATAAAAATCTTTTAGATTCCTCAAAAAATATTAGAGATACATGGAAAATTATAAATAGTATTACACATCATAATAAAAGTACTAATAATGTAGTAAATATGGTTGTAAGCCAAAACGGTACTGAATTAACAAATGATAGCGACATCTCAAAAAGATTCAACGAATACTTTGCAAATATTGGCCAAGAGTTAGCTGACAAAATAACAAATAACAACAAAAATGAAATACTTTCTGAAATAGAATTCAACGAAAAAGTATATTCCTAGATCCAATCCAAGAACTTGAAATAATTAAACATATAAACTCTCTAAAAAATACAAATAGTACTGGATCTGACGGCATAACCAATAATTTCATAAAAAGGTACCACAAATTTATTCTAAAACCTCTTCAACATATAACGAAGTTGATTTTCTTAGGCAGTGAATATCCAACAATTTTTAAAACAGCTATCATTATACCAATTCATAAAGCAAATTCAGAATCAAATTTCTAATTACAGACCAATTTCCCTCATAAGCAATTTATCAAAAATTGTTGAAAAGTGCATCAAAGACCGATTTTGTAATTTTCTCATGAAGTGTAATATTATATCAGAATCACAATACGGCTTTATGAAGGGTCGCTGCACTGAAAATGCTATCGATGAATTGACACATGCAATAGTTACACCAATAAACTCCAATCAAAAAGTATTGTGCTTCTTTCTAGATCTTTGCAAAGCATTTGACACGGTATCCCACAGCATATTACTTGATAAACTTCACAAAATAGGCATCCGAGGTTCTGCATACAATTTAATAGAATCCTACTTAAGCAACAGGCAACAATGTGTGAGAATAAATAACACAATCAGTGATGAAGTCAACGTAACACAAGGTGTCCCTCAGGGAACTGTCTTAGGACCCTTGCTGTTTTTAATACATATCAATGAATTATTAAACCTCAAAATAAATGGTAAAGTCATTTGCTATGCTGATGATACCGCTGTGATATTTATCGGTAAAAGCTGGGAAGACATCTTGAACAAAGCGGAATGGAGTATCAACAGAATCAAAAATTGGCTAGACTGTAACTATTTAACTTTGAATACAACAAAAAGTAATTTCATCACATTCTCTCTCTATAACAATAAAATCTCTAATATAACTGAGATTAAAATACATAATCACAAATGTACACAGCAAATTGATTGCTCATGTGAGGTCATAAACAATACAGACCATATCAAATATTTAGGTTTCATGATCGACAAAAATTTAAAATGGACAAAACATATTGAGTACTTAACAAAAAAAGTGAGAAAATGTATATACATTTTTTATGTCCTCAGAGACATAGTTCCTATAAAACAACAAAAAGTAATATATACCAGTCTAGTCGAGTCTTTACTAAATTAAGGAATTGCATTTTGGGGTTCTACATACACAACTAACCTGTCACCATTAACTATAATACAAAAGCACATATTGAAAATAATAAATAATAAACCAAAACGATATTCTACAAAACTGCTATTTAACGAAAATAAACAGCTCAATATAAGGCAACTTTACATTAAATCAATAATCAAATTCATGCATAATAATAATAAATATAAAATACAATTAACCCACAATCTCTCAACTAAAGCAAATACTTCAGCACACTTGGCGCTACCTAGAATAACTAACAATCTAGCTAGACAACAAATCTCGTATATTGGGCCCAAAATTTATAATACTTTGAATAAAGAAATGAAAACACTACCAAAAGGAGTATTTAACAAAATTTTACACAATTGGATTATCATCAATAACAACATGCTCATACATAATTTGACCTGAAAAATTAGTATTAATCAATTGCAACAGCAGCATTTATTTATTTATTCAACCTACGTCTTGATCCAAATTACTTAGTGGTTTTACTTAAAATGAATCAACTTCTTTTCTATCTTATTTATTATTGCATAATCTATCCTTTCTTTTTTTACTCTTCTTTTTTTTTTCTTCTTTCGTTCGCGATTATTGTTGTATATCTATGAATGTTATTGAAATGATAGCACACAAGTTAATTCAATTAACTCAAGCTGTCCCTCCTCAATATATCACATTTATTAATTGTAAACAGCTTCGAAAAATGTATAATCTAATTTAGTGTATAAAACTATACAGCAATAAAGTTGTTGTTGTTGTAATTAATGAAACATAATGATAAATAATTTGGAAATCACTACTACTTTGAATGTGAATGAAAAAAAAACGTTTCTTTCACTTTTCTGATAGATGTTTTCACATGTGAAAGTAAAATACTAATATCCTACTTTTCCTCAGTCAATCGCTTATACAGACTTCATTGATGAAATCTAGCAATTTAAAAGTTCACACGATATTTGAACTCGTCCGGCAGAATATTGAAACATTATGATGCTGACTTGACAGCATTATTTATTATTTGCAATAAAAAGTATCTGGAATTAACACTGACTGACAGAAAATGGTTTAAAGTCAGCTTTGAAATCAAATAACGATTGAAATGAAATATCTGAAAGATTATTATAATAGGATTAAAAATGATTTTCAATAATGCATATACATATAGATTGGTAATAATTGAATTTGGTACAAACTTCATCAGGATGGGTTGGATATAATAATAATGAATTTGCTTGAGTTGTTTCCTGAATTTTGTTGTTTATACCAGGTTTGATATTATCTGCAATGATTTCAACTATGCCAATAAAGCAATTATTAAAATAATTCGCTACTTTTTATATCGCCATTATATATCAAAATTTTTTATTTAATGAATTCAATCTGAGTATTCTTACAGCAAAATTCATGTGTGGTGTACCATAGTTTTTTTGACATGAGTTTTATTTTATCTGAAGTATTCATTTTGTCTAGTTTTCAAATCTACTAAGTTCATTACGATATATGTTACAGGAATTTTGCATTTTTTTCATTTCCCTTTCGTTGATTTGTTTCATTAGTTTGTCAGTTGTCCAACATTTTCTTTTCATATAATTCTGTTTAAACTTAATATAGTTATTGTTTCATGTGAATTAAGAAAACGCTAGTTTTCCGTTGTAACGTGTAAATTCCACCTTATGGCCTAGAAATGGCCGCTGTAGGGCAATCGGTTAACTCCTGTGACGTCAGCTATGCTAAGTCATGATCTGTAGATTCTAAAAGTCATGGACCGTACCTATATTCTAAGTGTCTTGGTTGCTCGGTGTCAGTTACCGCTTCTCTTCGAGAGTGTTCTGTGAGACCGGAAAAGGAAGAGAAAGGACACTTCTGTTCTGTTCGTTGGAGTGTAAAGTCGATTCTAGGTTATTCAACAGGGAGGTGATACTAAGCGTGACTTGGAACCAATTTGTGGTAATATTTCTTCCGTTGAAAACTAAAACATCATTTACCGATTTGGATTGGAATATTTGGAATCAATAGGGTAAATAATGTGCCTTAGGGGATTTAAACCTAGTTTCGACGAATCTGTTTGGGAACGATAGAAAAGTTGTCTTTTGGAAGGAAAAATCCTATCGTGATAGAGGTAAATACCTTGTAATTCCATTTGATTTATTTACTGACTGCAGGAACTGATTGGCCTTCATAGGTGAAATCTGATAAAAACATAGGCTAGTCCTAGTTTGTTGCATTTGTTGCGTATTTTGTTCATGTCTGTCTGCTGACGACAATAGAACAATAGAGTTTGAACATATTGTGATTCCAGGGTTCTACTTCTAGTTCTTCTTCAAGTTCTAGTTCTACTTTTACTTCGAATTCCAGTTTTACTTCAAGTTCTGCTTGTAGTTTTTCAATCTTTGTCTACGTTGTGGAAAATTCAACAAGAAGTGTGTTGAAGGTTGGCTTGAATCTACTGTGGAAGATGCTTTCAAACACTAATTTATTTGTGAAGTAAAATCGTGGAAACGATATGGCAGTGGCAGCAGGAACCCCTACATTGAAGTAGAATAATTAAACATCATCAAACAAGTGCGACATCCAGCTCTCAAGTCAGGCTATCGATTTTGATTTTATGTATCATTTGTTAATAATCATTGAATATCGTATATTGCGTAAATTCAACTGTTCATTGGGTTATCGATTTTGACATTATGTATCATATGTTAATAATCATTGAATATCGTATATAGTGTAAATTCAACTGTTCATTGTGTCATTCATTTAAAAGTAATTAACTTCATCCATATTTGCTATTAATTCGCTTCATAACTCATTAATACAAGTTCTGTCTCAAATCTTTTCAATATTATTATCTCAAAGTAAATTTCAATCATTCTGGGTACAGGTCTTTTATTTTCTTTCTTTCAGGGTAATTTAACCTGGGGACTTGAGTATTTGCATCCCCTAGTTATATACAAAATCATTGGTTGGTTAAAATACTCTGGCGCCCTAATTTTTAACATCTAAAATATAACCTACGACCATCTCCATTGTAGCTGTCGGCAACCCAGCGATAAAATAGAATTTTAGTTTATCCTTTAGTAAGAGTAAGCAGGGCGGTTGTAAATTAACCCCCAAAGTTTGAACCCTTACACCGTGGTACAAATGACATCTACGTCAAGTATTTAATATAAATTTCTCATAGCAAAATTAAACGAAAATAGTCTGAACTGTTTTTATTTCCAAATTTACAGAAAACGAAATGAGGACGCTATTTATTCAAACAAAGTTTTGGTTCTCCAGGTTAAATACCAATAACATTTGTTCCAAACATCTATTTCGCTCTTCTCATGTGGAACAAGTCCGACGATTCAGTCACTGATCAACCATCTCCAGCAGCGGTATAACTACCACCTTCGACAATGTTAGGAGAACCTAAATGTTCCGACATCATCTGCTGGAAAGCAGATTTCACACTGAGAATGTTATTCACAATGCCACACATTGATAATACAGATCTCGCGATTCAAAAATCGACGGAGAAACAGTTGGAAATACAACCGTCAGGTAACGCCCCCTGACGGGTAGTTGTCACTTCAACGAGGTAGAGGATTATTATGTCAAAGAGTGTTGTTTCGAAAACGAAAAATTAGATTTTTTGTCACTAAAGGAATGATGAATTTAAGCATTAATATTACGGAAGATAAATAACGTCGTTTCGAACCTCTTTAATTCCCAAACCCACCACTTTGAATCCCGTGTGATAGGCTTCTGAAATCAGCCTTTCAGAAAGGTTCCCAGAACCGAAAAATTTACATGGTGTTCCATTTAAGAAATATCAATTACATCGTTGACGTAATGGCTGTTAATTGAGTATTGAGCCGAATATCAGAAAGGATGAGCAGTTTAAAACAAAAAGCGGCCGTTTCAGGGTTTTTCCCAAAAACTAATAAACGCCTACATCCATAAACCTATTATCCTAAGGAGACGAAACATCTCATTCTTAAAACTCCATTTGACTTTTCGCAATGATTACATGAAGTGTGACAAAGAAAACCAACGGACCTCTTTGTCGTCGAGTCATGATTACTCCTTATTGGCAACGCTGTAACTATGATTGAAAACTTGGTACCACTCATAAGGCAACACCGCTTTGAAATAGCTACGAGCACGGTCGTACATACAGGTGTGGGAACTCGTATGTTTGACATGGGTCTCTTACGCGTCGCCAAACTCGTAGACCCTCGTTCAGCCACTAGCTAGTGCTTTGATCATAGTGGTGAAACGATTTCTTTCCGGAATCGCAAGCAGTGTTACTAAGTATACTGATTTGAGAAAGGAATAGAACTGTTACTCTTGTCAAAATGTATTACTCACCTTAAAAATAACTTCCCTTTTTTCGCACACATAAAAGACCTCGTTAAAACGATTTCTTTCCGGAATCGCGACCATCCACTTTTTTCGCATTTCCGCATCTTTCGGCACTTTAAAAACAGAAGTTTCTTGCTTTACACTTTTGTACCTCGTTTTGCATTTCAGCACAATGCACGGTTTCGTAATTTGTTTCTAAAAACGCAAGGTATTCATTGTTTACAATTCAAGAATGACAATTGTCAGAGAACACGGCGTATAGTGTCAGAGAACACTCTTCGACTACTGTGCCACCCTTTTTGGTACTACGCGATAGTTGACGGTTAGCGGATTCACTTCTCAGATAGGAAACAGCCTCGAGTTCCCAAACCTGTATGTACGACCGTGGCTACGAGAAATACGGAAGCTGTCAAATTGCGTAGTACAGAACCAAGTCGCCATTCATAAAAGGTGTGCAGCGTTGTCGCTTTCTGAACAAATGATGCAATAGAATGGAACAGTTCTAAATTTAAAAATTTAAATATTCTATAATTCGATTGTATATTCCAGGTTACCATAAATTATGAAATTTTTTTCAGAGAAAACAACATTTCAACAGTATTGCTTCTAATATAACCAATAAATAATGCTATGGACGTTTTTATAATAATTACAAATCTCAATCCGGCACACAGAACAACTAATCCAGCAACAGCACATTCCATACGGCCATACTTGTAATATACAGCGGTCTGAGTGGCCCGAAATTTTGGCAATGTCTGATCGTGTTTAAATGTAAACAATTCTTTCTGTCTTCTTAGGATAATAGGTCTATGGTACCACTTATAAGGCAACACCGCTTCGAAATAGCTACGAGAAATACGAAAGCTGTATAATTGTGTAGTACAGAACATATAGATAAAGAATAGAGTACCTGTTTAAAGAATTGAGGGACTCCCTGTAAAAAAAATGTAGGGAAATCTAGCTCCGCCTACTTGTGACGTCTAATGCGCGGTGGCGACAAACGAACATGATACAATATAGTGTATCATGCACTTGAATACCGCGCGCTTTAAAATGGGCGTGGCTTATACCTACGTTTTTTTCTTACAGGGCGACGTACAAAAATACATAGGGCTTACGTATAACAGGTACTCTATTCTTGATCTCTATGGTACAGAACCGAGTCCCCATTCTGGAAAGGTGCTCGACCTTGTCGCCTTCTGAACAAATGATGCATTGGAATGGAATAGTTCTATATTTAAAAATTTAAATATTCTATGATTCGATTGTATATTCCAGGCACGGTCGTACATACAGGTCTGGGGACTCGTATGTTTGATATGGGTCTCTTATGCGTCGCCAAACTCGTAGTCCCTCGCTCAGCCACCAGCTAGCGCTTGGATCTCGAAGTGGTAAAACGATTTCTTTCCGGAATCGCAAGCAGTGTTACTAAGTATTCTGATTTGAGAGAGGAATAGAACTGTTACTCTTGTCAAAATGTATTACTCACATTAAAAATAATTTCCTCTTTTTCGTTATACATGCTCGCACACATAAAAGACTTTGTTAAAACGATTTCTATCCGGAATCGCAAGCATCCACTTTTTTCGCATTTCCGCATCTTTCGGCTTTGAAAACAGCAGTTTTTTGCTTTACACTACCAAGTTTTGCATTTCGACACAATGCACAGTTTCGTAATTTGTTTCTAAAAACGCAGGTATTCCTATTCCTTGTGTTTACAACTTAAGAATGACAGTTGTCAGAGAATACTCTCACGTGACGTCTTTTGGTACTACGCGACAGTCGACGCTTAGCGGTCCCACTTCTCACATAGGAAACAGTCCCGAGTTCCCAGACCTGTATGTACGACCGTGATTCCAGGTTACCATAAATTATGGAATATTTTCAGAGAAAACGACATTCCAACAGTATTGCTTCTAATATAACCAGTAAATAATGCTATGGGCATTTTTATAATAATTACAATTCCCCATTAGGCAAACAGAACAACTAATCTGGCAACAGCACATTCCATACGGCCATACTTGTAATATACAACGGTCTGAGTGGCCCAAAATTTTGGCAATGTCTGATCCTGTTTAAATGTAACAATTCTGTCTCCTTAAGATAATAGGTCTATGGCTACATCCAAACATGTATCTCTGTGTGTCCAGTAAAACTATTACATTTTTCTAAGCAAAGCTTTACATTTTATCCAAGAAGAACTTTGTAGTATGTTCTATGTTGTATTTATCTATTATATTTGATTATTTGTAAGCTATCAGTAATCCCTGAAACTAAAAGCAACAGATGAAAGTTAATATGTATAACAAATAATTCGTACACACCACGGTCTTTGACATGAGTCTCTTACATGTCGCCAAACTAGTAGTCCCTCGCTCAGCCACCAGCTTGCGCTTGGATCGAAGTATGATAACAATCGCATTATTAAGTAAAATATGTTTTCTCGTAACGCAATATTTACCATTCTGATTTGAGAGAGGAATAGAACTGTTACTCTTGTCAAAATATATTACTCACCTTAAAAATAACTTCCCCTTTTTCGTTATACATACTCACACACATAAAAGACCTCGTTAACATCAACGAGGTCTATACCTCGTTGGAGCGCACTACGAGCGTACTACATGTGCGAGAAGGACAGAATGTCCGACAGGTTACCAGCGTCTCCCTATGCTTAACACACTACTTGTCTACTCTATACTAGACCTCGTTGGTGGCAATGATAAGCGCGGGTTGTGCCGGCCTGAGAGAGGGGAAAACGAAGAGGCCGGCTCGGGACGTAAACATACTAGATACAGTCATGCTGCATCAACGAGGTCTATACTAGACCTCGTTGTGCTGCATAGACAGTATTAGGCCTCTTCGTTTCCCTCTCTCTCGCCGGCACTACCCGCGCTTATCATTGCCACGCGCAGTTCATATGTATACCTCGATGGTTATATGTCGTCCCTGAAACTAAAAGCAAGAGATATAAGATAATAATATGTATGAACAATAATTCGTACACATCAATCGAGTTTCTATTTTATTGATTTTTGGTCCCTAACTTTATAATTGAAAAAATCTCTAATCATGTTATCAATACCAACAGTAAAGAATGATCCAGGTTGGGAAGGGCAGATTGAGATTAAATACGAAAATATTATTTCTGAATGCATAGATATAAAGGACATTAAAGAGGAGTTAGCAGATTGTCAGGAATTTGAGATGAAGTAAGTTTGTTAATAAAAATTTTTTTAGGCCCCAACCTTAACCTTAGTTATCTATAAAACTGTTTGATCCTCCATTTTCAGAATCAAGAAGTGCAGTGTAGATCAGGAATTGGTAGATCTGCCTCAGGAACGTATTAAAGATGATAAAAATTTAAATGAAGGTTGTCATGAAAATTTTGATTGTTCAAGTAACAATTGCTCAAATAGTTCTATAGGAATTCTGGGTATAAAGGACCCATTGGAATGTCAAAATTGTGGCGATGTGAAAAACATGGAAAATCATGAGATGATTACACATAAGAGGGAAAATGAATGTTCTGCTTATCAAAGTATTCCATCCTTCGACTTGGTATCTCACACCAGTAAAAAAATACACAAGTGTGAGTTTTGTGATTATGGTAGTGCAAATATGTCAACTTTAAGAAGCTGCATCAACTGTATACACACAAGAAAGAAAATGCATAAATGTCAGTATTGCGATTATAGAAGCCCAAAAATGTCAACTTTAAAATGTCATATTAGCTCTAAGCACACAAGAAAGAATCTACACAAGTGTGACTATTGCAATTACGAAAGCCCTCGGATGTCAACTTTAAAAAGACATATTAATTCTGTACACACAAGAGAAAATATACACAAGTGTCAGTATTGCAACTATGAAAGTTCTCAAGTGTCAGCTTTAAGAAGACATATTCACTCTATACACACAAGAGAGAGGATACATAAGTGTAAGTATTGCAATTATGAAAGCCCAGATAAGTCAGCTTTAAAAACTCACAACAACTCTATACATGTGAGAGAGAAGATACACAAGTGTGAGTATTGCAATTACCAAACCCCAGATAAGTCAAATTTGAAAAGTCATATTAACTGTAAACACACAAGGGTGAAGATACACAAGTGTGAGTATTGCAATTATGAAAGCCCAAAAATGTCAACTTTGAAACGTCACATCAACTCTATGCACACAAGAGAGAAGATACACATGTGCCAGTATTGTGACTATAGAAGCACTACTTTGTCAAATGTAAAAATTCACATCAATTTCAAACACACAACAGAGAAATTACACAAGTGTCAGTATTGCGATTATGGAAGCCCTATGTTGTCAAATATAAAAAATCACATCAATTTTAAACACACTACAGAGAAGATACAAAAGTGCCAGTATTGCGATTTTCAAAGTGCTTATAAGTCAGCTTTAAAACAACACATCAACTCTATACACACAAGAGAGAGGATACACAAGTGTGAGTATTGTGATTATGAAAGTTCTCATGTGTCAGCTTTGAAAAGACACATCAACTCTATACACACAAGAGAAAGAATACACAAGTGTGAGTATTGCAATTATGAAAGCCCAGATAAGTCGGCTTTAAAAACTCACAACAACTCTATACACACAAGAGAGAGCATACACAAGTGTGAGTATTGCAATTTCAAAACTCCAAATAAGTCAAATTTGAAAAGTCACATTAACTGTAAACACACAAGGGTGAAGATACACAAGTGTGAGTATTGCGATTATGAAAACCCAAGAATGACAACTTTGAAAAGCCACATCAATTTTAAACACACTAGAGAGAAGATACACAAGTGTGAGTATTGTGATCATGTAAGCCCTCAAATGTCAGCTTTAAAACAACACATCAACTCTATCCACACAAAAGAGAGGATACACAAGTGTGAGTATTGTGATTATGAAAGTCCAGATATGTCAACTTTAAAAGCTCACATCAACTCTAAACACACAAGAAAGAACATACACAAGTGTCAGTATTGTGACTATGAAAGTTCTCAGGTGTCAAATTTAAAAAGACACATCAACTCTATACACACAAGAGAGAGGATACACAAGTGTGGGTATTGCAATTATGAAAGCCCATATATGTCAGCTTTAGAAACTCACATCAACTCTAAACACACAAGAAAGAATATACACAAGTGTGAGTATTGCAATTACAAAACCCCAATTAAATCAGCTTTAAAACGTCACATTAACTGTAAACACACAAGGGAGAGATACTCAAGTGTGAGTATTACAATTATGAAAGCCCAAATATGTCAACTTTGAAAAGTCACATCAACTCTATGCACACAAGCGAGAAGATACACATGTGTTAATATTTCGATTTTCAAAGTGCTCATAAGTCAGTTTTAAAACGACACATCAACTCTATACATACAATAGATAAGTTATTTTGAATAATAGAATTCTGCGGATAGCAAATCTTGAAAAATCTTGGCTTCCGGATGGATTCCACGTCACAATAGCTGGACTTGATGCCTACGTTCCGCCAACCATTACAGGTGGCATTTTCAGGGCAGGCTTGAGGCTCAAGTTGAGGTATTGTGACGCGTCCGGAAGCCAAGATTTTTCAATAGATGAGTTTCACAAGTGAGAGTAACATCAACTCTATACATACAACGGGGAAGAGTTACAAGTGTACAACTGCGATTATGGAGGCCCTTTTTTGTCAAATTTAAAAAAGCAGATCAACTTGATATAGACAAAAGAGAAGATTCACAAGTGTGAGTATTACAATTACAGAACCCCAAAAAAGTCAAATTTGAAAAGTCACATTAACTGTAAACACGCAAGTGTGAAGATTCACAAGTGTGAGTATTGCGATTATACAAGCACTTGAATGTCAGCTTTAAAAAGTCACATCAATAAACACACAAGATAGATACACAAGTGTCAGCAAGTGATTATGGAAGCCCTGAAATGTCAACTTTAAAATGTCCAGCCAGGTGTAAACATGCTGAAGTCGGTAGGGAAGATATTTAAATGTGAATATTAGGATTTAATGTACAGGAAGGCATCAAAACACTTGATGATGTAGATCTACATAGGTGAATATTACATCAAGAAAGATGAAAGAATATTAATGTGAATATTACTGATATGTACCAAAAACCAACAGATTACTTGCATATTTTATTTAAGACAGCTTTGATGTTACAAGTGTGAAAAATCATAAGAAGTGTAGCAAATGTTGTCCAAATGGTAGCATTGCCAGCAGAGATATATCTTGCAATTTCTTTTATTGTAGTCACACTTATACCATTGGCACCAGGTGCCTAGTTACATTTTAGTTGCCTTATATAGTGCCACACGCAAATTTTTTTGTACAGCTGAACGATTTTAAGTAAAGATTGGTTTGGTTGTGAGAGGCATATCCCTGAGGATCCTTGTTTGGGATGAGAAATGTAATTTGAGAGAAACGGCATTGGTAAATTAAAGCTTAGTAAAATTTATTAAAACAAATTTATAAATAAAACATGATAATAAATAATTTGGAAATCAGTTCTAAATTGAGTGTGAATAAAAAAAACATTATGCTGACCATTTTTTATTATTTGCAATATAAAAGTATCTGAGAATGGAATTAACCCCGACTGATAAGAAATGGTTTAAATTAAGTTTTGAAATCAGATAATGTTGATTTACAATAATGAAGAAAAATAAAGATTCGTAATAAAATTGAATTTGTTGCTTGAGTTGCTTTCTGAATTTTGTTGTTAATATCAGTTTTGATATGATCTGCAATAATTTCAACTATCCTAATAAAGCATTATTAAAATAATTCGCTGGTTTTTTATCCACATTCTATCACAATTTTTCATTTGGTCAATGAGTATTCATACAACAAAACTCATTTGTGGTGTCCAATAGTTTTATGGACATGAGTTATTGATTTTATCTCTGAAGTATTTATTTTTTCCACTTTTCTAATTTACTAACTTTATTACGATATATGTTGTAGACGTTTTTAAATTTTGGAGATATTCAAAACTAAACTATACATTTTTCTCTTTTGTTGATTTGTTTAATTAGTTTGTCTGTTGTCCAACATTTTCTTTTTGTATAATTCTGTTTAATAGTCCAGGCAACCGTAAAATAAAAAAATATATATAGTAAGCTAGAATTTCAAAAGTTTTTTGCAATTGGTTCCTAATACCCCATAGATCATTCATGACTATCAAGACCGCGGGGGTCAACCTTTCTACCTCCCCAAAACGGGGTTTCAACCCCTCAGAGGAGCATTCTTATAAAAACAATCCAAAAGCTTAGAAAATTAATGAATTAAGAGCCGAAAATGACCCCTGGTATGTTTATTGGGTCGCTGATCACGATTCCGCAGTTAGTTTTCTCGGAAAACTCCCTCCAGATGGAAAATTTATGAAATATATGATTTATAATTTTGTTACAAAAATGACCTCTAGTAGGTTTTTTGGTTCGCTGATCACGATTCCGCTGTTATTTTCCCCAAAAAACTCCAGATGGGAAATTCGAGATTTTCCTGAGACGCTTATGAATAATAAAGTATAATTTTGTTGTAAAAATGACCTCCAGTAAGTTTTTTGGGTCACTGATCACGATTCCGCTGTTATTTTTCCCAAAAAACTCCAGATGGAAAATAGGGAAATTTGAAATTTTCCTGAGACGGTTATGAATAATTAAGTATAATTTTGTTGCAAAAATGACTAAGAGGTCAGGAAAAAATTATACTTTATTATTCATAACCGTCTCAGGAAAATCTCAAATTTCCCGAATTTTCCATCTGGAAAGAGTTTTGTGAGAAAAATAACAGCGGAATCGCGATCAGCGACCCAAAAAACCTACTAGAGGTCATTTTTGCAAAAAAATTATAAATTTTACATTATATATGGATTATCCAAATTTCACATCTGGAGGGAGTTTTCCGAGAAAACTAACTGCGGAATCGTGATCAGCGACCCAAAAAACATATTGAGGATCATTTTCGGCTCTTAATTCATCAATTTTCTAAATGATTCATGGGGTATTAGGAACAAAATGCAAAAAAAAAATGAAATTCTAGCTTCCTATATATTTTTTTTTATTATGACCTTTTTCCCGGCTTATTGCCTGGAGTATAAGCTTAATATAGTTACTGTTTCATGTTTTCATGTGACGAAAACACCAGTTTTCCGTGATATAACTGACATCTGCGTGAAGTATTTATTGGTAATTTGTCATAGCAAAATTAAACGAAAATAATCGGAAATGTTTTTATTTGACAATTTACTTAATATGAAATGAGTAAGCTATTTGTTCAGACAAAGGTTTTGGTTCTCCAGGTTGAACCGTGACAACATATCTATTAGTTCCAAACAGCTGTTTTGCTCTTCGCATGAACTTATCAGTGGAACCAGTCAGATGATGAATTCACTAATCAGCCATCTCTACCACCTTTTTTGGAGAAAATAGATATTCCAACACCATCTGGATGGAGAAGCAAAATGTGGGATCACTTTTTTTTATACTTTGACTATACGAGAGGGAAACCTGTAATGTTCGAAGCAAAGAGTTCTATACATAGAGTAGACAAGTAGTGTGTTAGCATAGGAAAGCGCTGATAACTAGTTGGACATTCTGTCCTCGCACATATAGTGCGTGCGCTCTCACCCGCACGGTCTCCCCTTCTATCACAAGAGTATAAGAATACAAGAATAAGTATAACGCGCGCACATCGTGGGAGTGAGAGCGCAGTATGTCCATCAACTTTACCATTGAAAGGCTTAGTAGTCTACTCTATATATAGAACTCTTTGGTTCGAAGAACATCGTGTGAGCCAGTGGTGGAATGTTGGGAGAGGGGATAGGCATTCGAATTTTCTCCAAGCATATGATAATTCACGCTACTGCGATAATTCATATTTTTATTAAGTTACTTCTTTTTCTCAGCTGTATCGAACAGCACCTGTTTTATTATATCTCTAATCAACCTGCAATATTAATTGTATCTTCCGTTATTTTATTAATGTACTTTGATATTTGAATATAATTGTGAAATCGTGTAAACGAAATAAACATTTTTTAAAAAGAAATTCCTCAAAGGGAATTAAATAATTGGCGCAGTCGGTATTGGATCGCGCTGAACAGTTCCGCGAAAAGGTCCTCTGGTCCGTTTCAACGGTTCGTCAGTGCTGAATCAGAAAAATAAATCAAACTATTGGTTACTGGATCAAATCGGAAGCCACGTTACAGAAGCCAACCTATCGTCATCTGTAGAATGCTGGGAAAGCTGTTTGTCTCACTGTAAGTACAATTTATGTCTTATAGAGGTTCCGAAAGTTCAGACTCTGAAAATAGTAATTTGGAATTTGGCTATATTAGTGAAGATAATATAGACCCAACTAGTACAAATTCTCAAATATCAATTAAACCCGCACGTTTATTGTTATCAAATAAAGTTACTAATCCCAAAATGGTAGAACAACAGATATCAATCTCAGAATTGAATGAATATTTAGAAATAGTACCAATATTTAAAGGCGAATCAGAATTATTGCTTTATTTTATTCAAGAATCTGAAAAAGTAATCAATTATTTTTACGATGCTCAGAATCCATTGAATCCATACGTAATGACTATATTACTTCACGAATTAGATCTAAAATTCACGGTGAAGCTGCACTTTATTTAGCAAATAAAAACATAAGAAGTTGGAATGAATTACGTCAATTTCTTTTAACTGCATATACTGATAAAAGAGATGACGCTACATTAGCCATAGATATTGTTAAACTTGAACAAGGGAACGATACTCCGTTCGACTATTATAAAAAGATACAAAAACTGTTATGTTCACAAATTGCATTTGCAAATTTAAGTTATGGTGTTAATGATGGACTTAATAATCACTTCCGCAAAGTTGCCCTAAAAACACTATTAAACGGATTGAAAGATCCACTAGGCTCTCTCATGAGAACGAAAGATCCCGCTGATTTGGAAACCGCATTAAATTTGCTTACTAATACTTATCAGAAAGAAATTAACTCTCAAAAAGTTAATAAGCTTCAGAATTTTAATTCGCAAAAGCCAAGACAATTTATGAGACCACAACAAAATTTTGTGCCTAATTTCAATCCAGGATTCAATTTTAAACCAACGAATCCACAAAATTTCAATTCACAACCTCAAAATTTCAGAGGACCGCAAAATTATAATCAAACACCCAAAACGAACTATCAACAACATAATCGTTCAAATTTTACTTCAGCTCAAAATAATAGAATTACACCAATGAGCACTTCTACTAACAACACGTTTCGTACCAACTTTAGGCAATCGTACCCACAACAAAAATTTTATGCTGAAGAATTTTTTAATGTAAATGATGAACACTGTGAGGATACGAATGACCCACACATCGAAACAAATTATGACAATAATCCACTAAACGCTACAGAATATAACGAAGAAGATTATACTCCGTACAATGATTTTTTAGAGCAAAGCGCCTCGGAAATAATACAAAACCAATAGAACTCATGTATTTAACAACTAACGCATCCGAGTTACCATACATTTTAGATCCATACACAAAAAGAAAAATTCTAATTGATACAGCTAGTACCAAGTCATTTATAAACCCTGGTTTAGCCAGTGAATTATATCAAAATTTCATAAAGAAAGACCCTTTTAGAATATCAACCATACATGGCACTAGTGCTGAAAAATATTCATTAACTTTCACTTCCGGAATTATTCAAATCAGAAGTCAACTTAAAATTTCATCTTTTCAAATTTCATGATCATTTTGATTGGCTTTTAGGTATGGACAGTTTAAAAAAATTGAAAGCATTCACTTATTCTTCCGAATTGTAGTTATGAAATTTATTATCGTAAAACTACTACGAATTATATAAACCTTTCAAAATTCCGCACAGAACACTTGAATAATGAAGAGAAAAATGCTCTCACGCAACTCCTGAGAGATTATTCTAGCATTTTCAAACAGAACGACCAAAAACTAACATTCACTGATCGAATTAAACATCATATTCGAACAAAAGATGAAACCCCAGTATATACTAAATCTTACAGATACCCTGAAATTCACCGCCAGGAAGTAAGAAAACAAACTGATGAGATGCTGGAACAAAAAATAATTCAGCCATCCTATTCGCCTTGGTCGTCCCCCATCTGGGTCGTTCCAAAAAAATCTGATGCGTCTGGGAAACAAAAATGGCGTATCGTCGTGGATTATCGAAAATTAAACGATAAAACCATCGACGATAAATATCCGATTCCAAATATAACAGATCTTTTAGATAAGTTAGGGCGCTGCCAGTATTTCACCACACTGGATTTAGCATCAGGATTTCACCAGATAGAAATGAATCCTGATGATGTACCAAAAACGGCATTCAATACCGAAAACGGTCACTTTGAATATCTGCGAATGCCATTTGGGCTGAAAAATGCCCCTGCAACTTTCCAACGGGCTATGGAAGATATTCTCAGAGGACTCAATAATGTCATTTGTCTAGTTTACTTGGACGGTATAATCGTATTCAGTGCGAGTCTTCAAGAACACATAGAAAACTTGAAACTTGTATTCGAAAGACTTCGAGAATCGAACTTTAAAGTACAACTAGATAAATCCGAATTTCTTCGGAAGGAAGTCGGCTATCTGGATCATATAGTTACACCCGACGGTGTAAAGCCCAACCCCGAAAAAATTAAAGTTATTTTAAACTACCCAATACCATCTACAACAAAACAAATCAAAGGATTTTTAGGATTATTGAGGTATTATCGGAAATTTATACCCAATTTTGCTAAAATTACAAAACCCTTGACAATATGTTTAAAAAAACATGCTGTAATTGACATAAATAAACCAGAATATCGACAATGTTTTGAAAGTTGTAAGGATTTGCTTACAAACGAGCCGATACTTCAGTACCCCGATTTCAACGAAGTATTCCATCTAACTACAGACGCCTCGAATTTTGCCCTAGGTGCATTATTATCGCAAGGACCTATTGGGAAAGATTTACCGATAGCCTATGCCAGTCGCACCTTGAACGATCACGAAGTAAATTACTCAACTATAGAGAAGGAGCTATTAGCCATCGTATGGGCAACTAAGTATTTTCGCCCATACCTATTTGGACGCAAATTTAATATCATAACAGACCACAAACCCCTCCAGTGGTTGTTTTCGTTGAAAGAACCAAATTCAAAACTCCTCCGGTGGCGTCTAAAATTAGAAGAGTTCGATTATACCATAATGTACAAGAAGGGTATTTTGAACAAAGTGGCTGATCCCTTATCGAGGATGTTAACGAGACCGAAGTGCCGCCCATATTTCAGTATATGGAAAAGTTTAACGAAGATCTCGACAGTGATGGGAATGATAACGATAATCAATCTATGATTGTTGAATCCGGTACTGAACACGATTATAACTACGATAGTGAATCAGCCAAAACTATTCACTCTAACGCAGAAAATCCACTAATTGGGATACCTATACTGGAAAAACCTTTGAATTATTTTAAAAATCAAATAATAATCACCGAAGTAAATTATTCTCCTGATAGACCATTAATAAAGACACTATTCGATAAACAATATCAACGGTTCATCTTACAAATCTCAAAAAATAATTACGAAAACGATATAGTTCATTTTATTAAAGAATATTTAGTTCCTAAAGTCAATTATTATATTCATTTCCAATCCCCAATCTATGAAACGTTCAGCAACGTATTACAGAGACATTTTAAAAACTCTGAAATTAAATTAATTCGATGCACAAAGCTACTAGAGGATATTGAGAATTCGAATGATCAAATGAATACTATTGATACATATCACACTGGTAAAACAAACCATCGTGGTATTGAGGAAACGTATACCCGACTGAAAGAACGTTATTTTTGGCCCAAAATGCAACAAACAATACAAAATTTCATAAATGAATGTGATCCTTGTAGATTAGCTAAATATGATTGACATCCTCTCAAATTAAAATTCAACATAACACCTACCGCATCGAAGCCATTCGAAATCGTTCACATAGATACCCTGACATTGGAAAAACAAAAAATTTTAACAATAGTTGATTCGTTTTCTAAGTACGCGCAAGCTTACCCCTTGAATTCTGTACAAAGGACTGAAATCGCAAATAATCTCGTAACTTACTTTAGCCATCACAGTATACCAATGCAAATAATTTCTGATAATGGATGTGAATTCAAAAATGACTTACTACAAGAATTATTAAAACTACACAAGATCGACATTCACTTCATAAGTTCACAGCATCCTGAGTCAAATGGTATAGTGGAAAGATTCCATTCCACACTTATCGAACATATCCGTATCCTCAACAATAGAGAGGACTTTAAAAATGAATTAATAAATAATAAAGTAAGATACGCAGTTTTAGCTTACAATAACACAAGGCATTCAACAACAAAATTTACTCCCTTTGAAATTATCAATGGTCATTTAGAAAATACAAACCCTTTTGACATAGATATTGAAAAGCATATAGTATCAAATTACAACCAGCAACACAGAGATAAAACAAAAATTCTCTATGAACAAATTAAAGAAAAAATTGGTGTGAATAAAGACAAAATTATTACAAAATTGAATAAAGATAGAGAAGACGTCTCGAATATACCTCAACGTGTTTTTGTCAAAGACAAACAAAAATGTAGGAAAACAAATAATAAATATAAAATAGAAAATATTACGGAAATAGACCCACAAAGGAAAACTGGGAAAATAGTACCGCGACATACTAATACATCTGAAAATATTCACCTTTCAAATATTAAACGACCTACAAAATTAGTAAAAATAAAATCTGTTGCAGATCCGTCTTCGGAATCGGACTCTCAACAATAACAATTCAAAATATTACACATGGTCCTGGGTTGATGCCAGTATACCTAGGCCCTGCAAGACTGCAGAAATCACAACACACGCTAGTACATTATTTTGACATATCGATCATAATCAATCAAATTGAAAAACTAAACAATCATTACAGAACAATCGCAACTACCCTCCGTCAACATGAACACTACATGGAAGTTGAAAATTACGATAAAATAGTTGCACACAAAATAAACTTACTTAACGAAAAACTATCAAATATTTATCCAAAAACATTAAATCGTGAAAAAAGAGGCC
The DNA here is from genome assembly GCA_958510875.1 of Endomychus coccineus. Classification (NCBI taxonomy): domain Eukaryota; kingdom Metazoa; phylum Arthropoda; class Insecta; order Coleoptera; family Endomychidae; genus Endomychus; species Endomychus coccineus. The sequence continues at coordinate 30,610,623 of OY294070.1, read as the reverse complement.
TTATTGATGGGTTAGGATCCGTCATCAAATTCTTTACGGGAAACATGGACGCGAATGACGCGAGTCGAATTAACAAAATAATTCAACATCTGGAAAATAAACAACAAAATTTACAAAATCAAATACTAAATCAATATTCTCTGAATAATGACGTATTAAAGCGATTCAACTTTTCGATTCAAATTATTCAATATAATGAGCAATTATTGAAAAATAAAATTATGAAAATTACTGAAAATGTCTTAAATAATACAAGAGAAATCGAAATATTACGTGAAAAGGACATATTCAACCAATTTCTTATGATGTACAATGTAATTTTGCAACTTTTAATAGAAATAGAAAATTCACTAAGCTTTTGTGCTATAGGTGCAATGCATCCAAGTATAATAAAAACAATTGATTTACTCAATGAATTAAAAAAATTAGTACCGTACTACAACAACGAGTTACCCCTTGCTGTCACTATCGAAAATATTCTAAATTATGAATCTTTAATAACTGTCCATTGCCATCATAACAAAAACCGTATTCTCTATTTCCTAACTATTCCTATCGAAAATACCACCCCTTACGAATTGTACTATTTGGAACCTTTGCCGACAAAAGTAGAAAATAATTATTTCACGATAATTCCAAATTCCAAATTCTTGATTAAATCGGAAAATAGTATCAAACCTCTATTTGACATATGTACTATGAGTGGAACATATCATTGTCCATTGAAATTAATAACAAATGCCAATATGACCTGTGAAGATGAAATCTTGAAGAAAAATAGACCAAATAATTGCGTTTATACAACAATCCACGCAGAGCAAGACCACATAGAGCCAATACCCTACACAAATCAATATCTAGGCTGGTTTAAAAGCGGCTCAACGCTAACTATACAATGTGCTGATGAAAAGAAAATCCACAAACCATACGGTATCCTGCTGTTGAAACCAGAAAAGGAATGCAAAACTATATTTAATGGAGAAGAACTTCAACCCCTAGATTCAACTCGAAGTATACCCATAATGATTGACTTCAAAATACAACAACTCCCGGATGAAATCAAAAAATCAAATACTTCCATAGAACTGAAAGGGATTACATTAGGAGAAATTCATCTGCAGCACATCACCCCTATATCAGACAACTACGAAGAAGACTTCTATACAATCAATATTTGGACAATTTTACTTTATGGATTGGTTACCATCCTTGTTAGTGTAATATTATATATATATATATAACTTAAGAGATATAGAATTAAATTTTCTGAATTATGAATATAACTTAGATAATTTAACATAGGATTATAAAGATGAATAAACGTAAAAGATTGATCCATAGGCGGGATTCGAACCCACATTTCTGGATTTCCAGTCCAGGGTGTTTACCAATTACACCACTTCGGTCCTGTTAGATTTTCATATTTTTGTAAATATAAACCTCTGAAAGGATAGTAGATCATTGATGAACACAATACGATTCGATGCCCTACCATAGATCAACTATTCACGCACATTCATCTGAAGTTCAGTCGTTTTTTGAAGTAAGGATTGTAGGTTAGTACTGCTATGGTTGGCAGTTACTTGACAGTTCTTATTCAAATGACAGCATCCCGGTTCTTATATATTTCAATAGAACTGACTGAGAATTGTTCTGGTTAATTATAAACAAGTTTAAAGTTTCTTTGCCTAATTGGCCACTATCGTGTATGTAACTTAAGAGATATAGAATTAAATTTTCTGAATTATGAATATAACTTAGATAATTTAACATAGGATTATAAAGATGAATAAACGTAAAAGATTGATCCATAGGCGGGATTCGAACCCACATTTCTGGATTTCCAGTGCAGGGTGTTTACCAATTACACCACTTCGATCCTGTTAGATTTTCATATTTTTGTAAATATAAACCTCTGAAAGGATAGTAGATCATTGATGAACACAATACGATTCGATGCCCTACCATAGATCAACTATTCACGCACATTCATCTGAAGTTCAGTCGTTTTTTGAAGTAAGGATTGTAGGTTAGTACTGCTATGGTTGGCAGTTACTTGACAGTTCTTATTCAAATGACAGCATCCCGGTTCTTATATATTTCAATAGAACTGACTGAGAATTGTTCTGGTTAATTATAAACAAGTTTAAAGTTTCTTTGCCTAATTGGCCACTATCGTGTATGTAACTTAAGAGATATAGAATTAAATTTTCTGAATTATGAATATAACTTAGATAATTTAACATAGGATCAATCTTTTACGTTTATTCATCTTTATAATCCTATGTTAAATTATCTAAGTTATATTCATAATTCAGAAAATTTAATTCTATATCTCTTAAGTTACATACACGATAGTGTATATATATATTATATATATATATATATATATATATATATATATATATATATATATATAAACAAGTTTAAAGTTTCTTTGCCTAATTGGCCACTATCGTGTATGTAACTTAAGAGATATAGAATTAAATTTTCTGAATTATGAAGATAACTTAGATAATTTAACATAGGATTATTCAATCTTTTACGTTTATTCATCTTTATAATCCTATGTTAAATTATCTAAGTTATCTTCATAATTCAGAAAATTTAATTCTATATCTCTTAAGTTATATATATATATATATATATATATATATATATATATATATATATATATATATATATATATATATATATATATATATACATATATATATATATATTTGTATGTTTTCTTGGTATATTGGTTCGTATATATACTGATAATGAAATAAAAATTCTGTTTTGACGTTTCGACAACGTTTATTGCCTTTATCAAAATTGTTATATATACGAACCAATAAACCAAGAAAACATACAAATATTACAAATGGTTCAAGAATATCAACAAAAGAATATATATATATATATATATATATATATATATATATATATATATATATATATATATATATACAGGGTGTCCCAATATTGCTGGGACACAGAGCTACCACGTATTCTAGAGGTCAAAATAAGTCGATTGAGCCCAATTTACCTGTATACCAAAATGTACCGTTTGTCCGTGAGAAGAGTTCAAAGTTTACTAAAAAAAATACATTTTTGTATGTTGTTCCGAAGTGCTTTATACAAATTTAATGAAATTTGGTAAATGTGTATTCTAGATGATTAGCTTACTTTTAGTAATCAAAAAAACCCAAAGAAAATTGTAGAGGGGTTGGAACCACCCTCACCCCTTGGCATTTTTTCCCCCATTTTTGTAGGGGTGGGAATACGGTTTTAAGACTTTTTTATCTGGAAGGCCTACTCATTATCTTCATTTTCTTACTCTTGTAAAAACTCCGTATTTTGCGTAGTTTTCAAGAAAAAAAATGTTTTCGCAAACACTGATAACCGATTTTCGGGTATAGGTTTAATAAAATTGTAATACAAAATTTAGTTGGCCGCGGACACAAAGACAAAACCAAATGTTATGATTTTGACAGGAAACATAGTTTATTGTTAACAGTAAATGTGTCAGTTATTTGTTCTCTTTTGCTTGTTTTTTTATTATTTCTTATTGTCATCACTGTTTTTGTTTAATTGTTATTGCTGTTGTTGCTGTTCCTTTGACGTCCCACAATTATGAATTTTCCTTTTAATGAACAGACCGACATGTTATTAGTTCTTGGATATTGTCAAGGTAACTGCCGCGAAAGTGTTCGCGTGTATCAAGAGAGGTATCCAAACCGGAGAATTCCAAACCATAAAACTTTTGCCCGAATCGAAAGACGTCTTCGAGAAACGGGGAGGTTGACCCCAGTAAGAGTTAACGCTGGAAGACCTCGACAAGCTCGAACACCTATTGCGGAAGAAGCTGTTCTTCAAATGATTGATAACAATCCTAATACCAGTACTAGAAGATTGCAACGAGAAGCTGGAATTCCAAAAAGCACTGTAAGTCGAATCATTAGAGATCAATTAATTCGGCCATTTCACATCCAGCCAGTGCAAGAATTGTTGCCACCTGACTACGAATTACGTTTAAGTTTTTTACAAACTATTCGGGAGCGCAGAGTAGTCGACAACGGATTCCATACTAAGATCTTGTTTACTGATGAGTCTTGTTTTACACGTCGCGGTATGACAAACCTACACAACGATCATGTTTATGCAGATGAAAATCCACATGCCATTAAAAGTAGACATTATCAACGTGAATTTAAAATTAATGTCTGGGTCGGAATTATTGGCGAATTTATAGTCGGACCGTTACGATTACCTGATCGTCTGAATGGCGATAGTTACCTCCGTTTCCTTCAACAAAATTTGCCAGAATTATTAGAAGACTTGCCTCTTAACTTGCGTAGAAATACGTTCTTCATGCATGATGGTGCACCACCTCATTTTGCACGTGCAGTAAGAGAATATCTTGGTGAACAATTTGGTGGCAGGTGGATAGGTAGGGGACAAGAAGCACCCATTCAATGGCCTCCGCGGTCTCCAGATTTAAACCCTTGTGACTTCTTCATCTGGGGAGAATTAAAAAGACAAGTGTACGAGGTTCAAATGAATAACATCGAACAACTGTGGAATAGAATTCAAAATGCTGTAAATGCGCTACGAGAAAATGACGATGTTTTAAGAAGAGTGCATTTCAATTTTTTACGTCGAATTGACCTCTGTATTAATGAAGGTGGAGGTCACATTGAACACTTGTTATAAAAATTATTGTTTGTCTTGTGTAAATGTATTGTGTAATTTGTGTCTAATAATTTTATTAAACCTATACCCGAAAATCGGTTATCAGTGTTTGCGAAAACATTTTTTTTCTTGAAAACTACGCAAAATACGGAGTTTTTACAAGAGTAAGAAAATGAAGATAATGAGTAGGCCTTCCAGATAAAAAAGTCTTAAAACCGTATTCCCACCCCTACAAAAATGGGGGAAAAAATGCCAAGGGGTGAGGGTGGTTCCAACCCCTCTACAATTTTCTTTGGGTTTTTTTGATTACTAAAAGTAAGCTAATCATCTAGAATACACATTTACCAAATTTCATTAAATTTGTATAAAGCACTTCGGAACAACATACAAAAATGTATTTTTTTTAGTAAACTTTGAACTCTTCTCACGGACAAACGGTACATTTTGGTATACAGGTAAATTGGGCTCAATCGACTTATTTTGACCTCTAGAATACGTGGTAGCTCTGTGTCCCAGCAATATTGGGACACCCTGTATATATATATATATATATATATATATATATATATATGTATATATATATATATATATATATATATATATATATATATATATAATACCTATTAGGATAATAGGTCTATGGTTCTAGCCATAAGAGTACATGTTACTGTAATCTATCATATTATGTTGTTTTCAAAATAAAATAGTAATATTTTAATATAGTAGAACAGTGAACAGTAGAGGTCGTAATAAGTTCATAGCCTTCATATTATAGGAAACAATTTTTAAAATTTGCATTCTACTGATTTCAGAGCGTCCGTTCATAAAGCCGCTCGTCAGCGTCCAAAATACAAATTTTCAAATTTCGGGTACTCTGCGTCCCCGGAGTATAGTTTGCTTTCATACACCACATTTCTGAGCGTCCAGCGATGTTGCCAGTTCAGAAGGCTTATAATCGATATGAAGGATTTTACAAATCAAAAGATAATGCTAATCCTTTCGGACCGTTGTTGAATAAAACTGTTTTGTTGGTCCTCTATAACAGTCCCAAAATTTACATTGCGTATCATATTCTTTCTTGAATAACTGATGAACATTTCAGTTATATTTAAAGTTCAAAATTGAAAATATCCAATATGTAATGTATTTTTTATAAGGAAATGTATAGATAAATTTATTACTCAACTTGAAATTGCGTATTTTTCTAACCAAACGAAATTTTCTGTGGGAATTAAGGTGATCATACATACATTTTTTATAAAATTTGAAGGCAATGAGAATGAAAAATTCCTCAACTGAAAACGCACTTTATTCAACATAATCAAACTTAAAAAACAAAACGAAACCTTCTCTTATTCTATATAGACAGAAAAATAAATAACTATATAAGAAATAGACAGAAAATTATATAACTAAATAATAATCTTTCTATAACACAACGGCAGTAATTGTCCACATAAGTAAAAAATTGTCCACATAGGTAAAAGGTATTAACTTCTTAACAACCTCTTTTGGGCTATAAAATCTTTTTTGAAATTGATTTGAAGAGCAGTTTTGAAAATCCGTATCCAAGATCATCTTTTAGCGTTGAAAGGAATCTTGAATATACATTTATAAAACGATTGCAAACATTTCTTAGCTTGAAAGGGGATACTGAATACATTTATTCAATCTACAATGACAAATTTAAACAAATCGAATAATAATTTTTTCTTGTTATATACAGGAGTTGGGTCAAGGAATATGTAAATAAATGAATCACTTTTTTCTATAGAACTCGACAGACTGTGGTTACTCACAACATTCAAAGCATCTGTCTACGATTCACTGAATAACTGTAACTGGTAGTATAACGTAAAATGTAAAAAGTACCGAAGAATTTTCGAGAACCGGCGTTTTGGGACGCCCACAAATCGACGGTCTGAAAGTTCTATATACAAACACCTTTCCCATCTCCTACTCTGAGCGTTCACCACATGTTTCTACCGCTAAAGCTGAATAATATTCACAATCTACCGATTTCAAAGCATCCAAAACATATTTCTGAATGTCTAAATATCGGAAAGTACGCGTATAGTGGCTTTCATTCTGCACATTTCTGAGCGCCCAGCAAACTTATTTAAGGTAGCTGAATTCATAGGAAGGGTTTTACGACTCAAAAGTAATGAAAATTAAAAAAATACCTCACGATATTCTGTTTTTAATTCATGAAGACTTTCATAATCGGCTATTAAAAGTCCGAAACAGAATTCTACAGTTGAGTTGATTAGAGAAGCACGTTTCACATAAGATAGGTTGTGATTAACTGACCATGTTGTAGAATTGGAATATCTGGTTGGTTGAGAATTTTCTCAACCTTGTTGTTATGGACTATCGTCAATAAGCAATATGAATAATAAATAATCACCCCCTTCAAAAATTCAATTGTGGAAGCCGTTACTTTGTGATAGTTTATCATTTTAAGGAAATAATAAATAAAACTACTTTGTTATACTATCACTGATATTTAATATAGTCGTTACTATAGTTTCAACACTAAACGTGTCATCTTCAGACGAAAACGAAGGTATGAATTTAACAATTATCTACTATATATAGGTTAAAGAAGGAATACAAACAAATTTTATGGCTATACGAAATAGTTCTAGGAAAAACCAGAGAGGAGTAAAGTGATAAGGTAGTTCCGTGAGAACCTTAGTGTTGCGGGTAGCGGGTATATTTACTAACGGTTTTTAAATACGAAAATCAGTTTATTAATAAATTGAAGAGATTACTGTAATATAAATCTAGTTGATCGTTTAGGATCTTATTATCATACATCTTCATTGCTTTGAAAATTCCCATTGACTCTAATATATTTAGTTTTGAAATTTTATCCTGACTATGTGAAATTTGGACATTATTCAAAATAGGAAAGGTATGGCCTGTTTCTAAAATATGATTTGCAAATGAAGAATCGGTCTTATTATTTTTAAAGGAACGAAAATGTTCTTTATATCTAACTGCTATGTTACGGCAAGATCTACCTATGTAAAACCTAACACACTCTGAACAAGTTAGTTTATAAACCCCGAGCCTTTTAAATTTGTCAGTTTTATATTTCGCATTGAACAGAATATGAGATAATTTGTTTGGGGGTATAAAGCTGATGGTCAGGTTATGATGGGATTATATATTTGCAATTTTTTCGCTTATAGGACCAAAATAAGTTAAAGAAACATATTTTAATGAGTAATCTTTGTCTTTCATAAAGGGATAAGTGCTATTTTAAATTAATTTTTGTCTTTTTCTATTTATTAATTTAGAAATTACTTGAGGAACGAAACCGTTATTTGTAGCAGTAACTTTAATTGTATCTAATTCTTTACTAAGATTTTCTTGAGATAAGGGAAGGGAAAAGGCTATTTGTATCATTGAATGAAAAGCAGCTAGTTTATGACTATAGGGGCTATGTAAAGAGGTACAAAGCATAGGGAAAACCTCACTATGTAAAGAGTTCCACATCTTTGCTGTTCGATAGAAAAATGAAGTCTGGTATTAAGAAATTCAAAACAATAACCAGTCTGTTTCAAGGTTTTACCCAAAAATTAATAAATGCTATATCCACAAATCTTTGAGTAATGTTGCTTCAAGATACATGTATCTCTGTGTGTCAAATAAAACTTATATTTTCTATGCAAAGGTTTACATTTCATGCAAGAAGAATTTAATTGTATGTTCTATGTCGTCCCTGAAACTAAAAGCAAGAGATGAAAGATAATATGTATGAAAAATAATTCGTACTCCTATATATAATATCTAATCTATGATTCGTACACACCAATCGAGTTTCTACTTTATTGATCCCTAACTTTATAATTGAAAAAATCTAAACATGTTATCAATACCATCAGTAAAGAAAGATCCAGATTGGGAAGGTCAGATTGAGATTAAATACGAAAATATTATTTCTGAACGCATAGATATAAAGGACATTAAAGAGGAGTCAGCAGATTGTCAGGAATTTGAGATGAAGTAAGTTTGTCAATGAACAACTGATCAATTTTTTAGGCTTCAACACAATTAGGGAGAATCCAATGTACTTAGGCCTTAGTTGTCAATAAAACTATTTGATCCTTACATTTTCAGAATCAAGAAGTGCAGTGTAGATCAGGCATTGGTAGATCTGCCTCAGGAACGTATTAAAGATGATACAAATTTAGATGAAGGTTATCATGAAAATTTTGATTGTTCAAGTAACAATTGCTCAAATAGTTCTATAGGAATTCTGGGTATAAAGGACCCATTGGAATGTCAAAATTTTTGCGATGTGAGAAACATGGAAAATCATGAGATGATTACACATAAGAGGGAAAATGAATGTTCTGCTTATCAAAATATTTCATCCTTCGACTTGGTATCTCACACCAGTAAAAAAATACACAAGTGTGAGTTTTGTGATTATGGTAGTGCAAATATGTCAACTTTAAAAAGCCGCATTAACTGTATACACACAAGAGAGAAGATGCATAAATGTCAGTATTGCGATTATAGAAGCCCAAAAATGTCAACTTTAAAATGTCATATCAGCAATAAGCACACAAGAAAGAATCTACACAAGTGTGACTATTGCAATTATGGGAGCCTTTACAAGTCAGGTTTAAAAGCTCACATCAACTCTATACACATAAGAGAGAAGATACACAAGTGTCAGTATTGCAACTATGAAAGTTTTCATGTGTCAGCTTTAAGAAGACACATCAACTCTATACACACAAGAGAGAGGATACACAAGTGTAAGTATTGCAATTATGAAAGCCCAGTTAAGTCATCCTTAAAAATTCACAACTCTATACACGTGAGAGAGAAGATACACAAGTGTCAGTATTGCAATTACAAAACCCCAAATAAGTTAAATTTGAAACGTCACATTAACTGTAAACACACAAGAGTGAAGATACACAAGTGTGAGTATTGCGATTATGAAAGCCCAGATATGTCAACTTTGAAATGTCACATCAATGCCAAACACACTAGAGAGAAGATACACATGTGCCAGTATTGTGACTACAGAAGCTCTATTTTGTCAAATGTAAAAAGTCACATCAATCTTAAACACACGAGAGAGAAATTACACAAGTGTCAGTATTGCGATTATGGAAGCTTTATGTTGTCAAATGTAATAAGTCACATCAAGTGTAAACACACTAGAGAGAAGATACACAAGTGCCAGTATTGTGATTTTCAAAGTGCTCTTAAGTCAGTTTTAAAACGACACATCAACTTTATACACACAGGAAAGATACTCAAGTGTCAGTATTGCGACTATGAAAGTTCTCAGGTGCAAGCTTTAAAAAGACACATCAACTCTATACACATAAGAGAGAGGATACACAAGTGTAAGTATTGCAATTATGAAAGCCCAGATAAGTCGTCTTTAAAAACTCACAACTCTATACACACAAGAGAGAGGATACACAAGTGTGAGTATTGCAATTACAAAACCCCAAATAAGTTAAATTTGAAACGTCACATTAACTGTAAACACACAAGGGTGAAGGTACACAAGTGTGAGTATTGCGATTATGAAAACCCAAATATGTCAGCTTTGAAAAGTCACATCAATGCCAAACACACTAGAGAGAATATACACAAATGCCAGTATTGCGATTTTCAAAGTGCTCATAAGTCAGTTTTAAAACGACACATCAACTCTATACATACAATAGATAAGTTATCTTGAATAATAGACTTCCACAGATAGCGATTCTTGAAAAATCTTGGCTTCCGGATGGATTCCGCGTCACAATAGCTCGACGTTTCGCCAACTATTACAGGTGGCATCTTCAGGGCAGGCTTGAGGCTCAAGTTGAGCTATTGTGACGCGGAATCCATCCGGAATCCAAGATTTTTCTATAGATGAGTTTCACAAGTGAGAGTCACATCAACTCTATACATACAACGGGGAAGAGTTACAAGTGTACAAGTGCGATTATGGAAGCCCTTTTTTGTCAAATTTAAAAAAGCAGATCAACTTGATATAGACAAAAGAGAAGATTCACAAGTGTGAGTATTACAATTACAGAACCCCAAAAAAGTCAAATTTGAAAAGTCACATTAACTGTTAACACAAGGGTGAAGATTCACAAGTGTGAGTATTGCGATTATGAATGCCCTCAGATTTCAACTGTAGAAAGCCAATCAACTCACATGAAGGAGAAGATTCACAAGTCAGTATTGCAATTATACAAGCACTTGGATGTCAGCTTTAAAAAGTCACATCAATTTTAAACAAACAAGATAGATACACAAGTCTCAGCATTGTGATTATGGAAGCCCTGAAATGTCAACTTTAAAGTGTCCAGTCAAGTGTAAACATGCTGAAGTCGGTAGGGAAGATTTTTAAATGTGAATATTAGGATTTAATGTACAGGAAGCCATCAAAACACTTGATGTAGATATACAGATAAGAGGTGAATATTACATAAAGAAAGATGAAAGAATATTAATGTGAATGTTACTGATACAGATTACTTGCAAATGGTAGCATTGCCATCAGAGATATATCTTGCAATTTCTTTTATAGTAGTCACACTTATACCATTGGCACCAGGTGCCTAGTTACATTTTAGTTGCCTTATATAGTGCCACACGCAAATTTTTTAGTAGAGCTGAACGATTTTAAGTAAAGATTGGTTTGGTTGTGAGACGCGTATCCCTGAGGATCCTTGTTTGGGATGAGAAATGTAATTTGAGAGAAACGGCATTGGTAAATTAAAGCTTAATAAAATTTATTAAAACAAATTTATAAATAAAACATGATAATAAATAATTTGGAAATCAGTTCTAAAAGTTCTAAATTGAGTGTGAATAAAAAAACATTATGCTGACTTGACAGCATTTTTTATTATTTGCAATATAAAAGTATCTGAGAATGGAATTAACACCGACTGACAAGAAATGGTTTAAAGTAAGTTTTGAAATCAGATAATGCTGATTTACAATAATGAAGATTGGTAATAAAATTGAATTTGTTGCTTGAGTTGCTTTCTGAATCTTGTTGTTAATATCAGTTTTGATATGATCTGCAATAATTTCAACTATCCTAATAAAGCATTAAAATAATTCGCTGGTTTTTATATTGACATTCTATCACAATTTTTCATTTGGTCAATGAGTATTCATACAACAAAACTCATTTGTGGTGTCCAATAGTTTTATGGACATGAGTTATTGATTTTATCTCTGAAGTATTTATTTTTTCCACTTTTCTAATTTACCAACTTTATTACGATATATGTTGTAGACATTTTTCGTTCTTAAATTTTGGAGATATTCAAAACTAAACTATACAGTTTTCCCCTTTTGTTGATTTGTTTAATTAGTTTGTCTGTTGTCCAACATTTCCTTTCATATAATTCTGTTTAATAGTCCAGGCAACGAACCGTGAAATAAAAAAAATATATATAGTAAGCTAGAATTTCAAAAAAAATTTTGCATTTAGTCCCTAATACCCCATAGATCATTCATGAATATCAAGACCGTGGGGTTTTAACCCCTCAGAGGAGCATTCTTATAAAAACAATCCAACAATTGATGAATTAAGAGCCGAAAATGACCCCCAGTATGTTTTTTGGGTCGCTGATCACGATTCCGCAGTCAGTTTTCTCGGAAAACTCCCTCCAGATGGGAAATTTGGAAAATTTATATTTAATGTATAATCTATAAATTTGTTGCGTAAATGACCTCTAGTAGGTTTTTTGGTTCGCTGATCACGATTCCGCTGTTATTTTTCCCAAAAAACTTCAGTTGGAAAATTCGGGAAATTTCAGATTTTCCTGAGACGCTTATGAATAATAAAGTATAATTTTGTTGCAAAAATGACCTCTAGTAGGTTTTTTGGGTCGCTTATCACGATTCCGCTGTTATTTTTCCTAAAAAACTCCAGTTGGAAGATTCGGGAAATTTGAGATTTTCCTGAGACGCTCATGAATAATAAAGTATAATTTTGTTGCAAAAATGACCTCTAGTAGGTTTTTTGGGTCGCTTATCACGATTCCGCTGTTATTTTTCCTAAAAAACTCCAGTTGGAAAATTCGGGAAATTTGAGATTTTCCTGAGACGCTTATGAATAATAAAGTATAATTTTGTTGCAAAAATGACCTCTAGTAGGTTTTTTGGGTCGCTTATCACGACTCCGCTGTTATTTTTCCTAAAAAACTACAGTTGGAAAATTCGGGAAATTTGAGATTTTCCTGAGACGCTTATGAATAATAAAGTATAATTTTGTTGCAAAAATGACCTCTAGTAGGTTTTTTGGGTCGCTTATCACGATTCCGCTGTTATTTTTCCTAAAAAACTCCAGTTGGAAGATTCGGGAAATTTGAGATTTTCCTGAGACGCTTATGAATAATAAAGTATAATTTTGTTGAAAAATGACCTCTAGTAGGTTTTTTGGGTCGTTGATCACGATTCCGCTGTTATTTTTCCCAAAAAACTCCAGTTGGAAAATTCGGGAAATTTGAGATTTTCCTGAGACGCTCATGAATAATAAAGTATAATTTTGTTGAAAAATGACCTCTAGTAGGTTTTTTGGGTCGCTTATCACGATTCCGCTGTTATTTTTCCTAAAAAACTCCAGTTGGAAAATTCGGGAAATTTGAGATTTTCCTGAGACGCTTATGAATAATAAAGTATAATTTTGTTGCAAAAATGACCTCTAGTAGGTTTTTTGGGTCGTTGATCACGATTCCGCTGTTATTTTTCCCAAAAAACTCTCCAGATGGAAAATTCGGGAAATTTGTGATTTTTCTGAGACGGTTATGAATAATAAAGTATAATTTGATTGCAAAAATGTCTAAGAGGTAAGGATAAAATTATACTTTATTATTCATAACCGTCTCAGGAAAATCTCAAATTTCCCGAATTTTCCATCTGGAGAGAGTTCTTCGAGAAAAATAACAGCGGAATCGTGATCAGCGACCCAAAAAACATACTGGGGTCATTTTCGGCTCTTAATTCATCAATTGTTGGATTGTTTTTATAAGAATGCTCCTCTGAGGGGTTGAAACCCCGTTTTGGGGGGTAGAAAGGTCGACCCCCGCGGTCTTGATAGTCATGTATGATCTATGGGGTATTAGGAACAAAATACAAAAAAAATTGAAATTCTAGCTTACTATATATATTTTTTTATTATGGCTTTTTTCCCGGCTTATTGCCTGGACTATAAGCTTAATATATTTACTGTTTCATGTAAATTACGAAAACACGAGTTTTCCGTGACATAACTGACATCTGCGACAAGTATTTATTGATAATTTGTCATAGCAAAATTAAACGAAAATAATCGGAAATGTTTTTATTTGACAATTTACATATGAAATGTATACGCTATTTGTCAGACAAAGTTTTGGTTCTCCAGGTTGAACCGTGACAACATATCTATTAGTTCCAAACAGCTGTTTTGCTCTTCGCATGAACTCATCAGTGGAACCAGTCAGATGATGAATTCACTAATCAGCCATCTCAACCACCTTTTTTGGAGAAAATAGATATTCCAACACCATCTGCCGGAAAGCAGATGTCTCACTGAGAATGTTATTCACAATGGCACAGATTGATAATGCAAATCTCGCGATTCAAACAATAGATGGAGAAACAAAATGTGGGATCACTTTTTTTTATACTTTGACTATACGAGAGGGAAACCTATAATGTTCGAAGCAAAGAGTTCTATATGTAGAGTAGACAAGTAGTGTGTTAAGCATAGGAAAGCGCTGGTAAGTAGTTGGACAGTCTGTCCTTCTCGCACATATAGTACGTGCGCTCTCACCCGCACGGTCTCCCCTTCTATCACAAGAGTATAAGAATACAAGAATAAGTATAACGCGCGCACATCGTGCGAGTGAGAGCGCAGTATGTCCATCAACTTTACCAGTGAAAGGCTTTAGTAGTCTACTCTATATATAGAACTCTTTGGTTCGAAGAACATCGTGTGAGCCAGTGGTGGAATGTTGAGAGAGGGGATAGGAATTCCAATTTTTCTTGTAGGTTCGGATGTTATAGCCATAGGGAAAGCATAGATATTATATATTTATATATATACAGGGATAGCGCATCAGGGATTTTCATTGACTCCAACATATGAAACAGCTGACAAGGGGCAAAACCTCCTTCTAGCCATAAAAGTACATGTTACTGTAATCTATCATATTATGTTGTTTTCAAAATAAAATAGTAATATTTTAATATAGTAAACTTCTTTAGTACCTACTTTGTTTTTTTGTTGTGATTAGTTGTGTGGCCTTTTACTTCCATTTTATCAAATGATATTGTGTAATAATTCTTGACGACAACACAGTTATTTATTTATTTATTTTATAATTCATTTATTTCATAGAATATAATAGTGAAGTGTGTGATTAATTAGTTTTTTTGGATACTTTTAATAAATCTAAGATATAACAACGGTGAAATCGTGTTCCGCATTTGGATGTACAAATCGGTATCAAAAAGTGTAGACGTTACAATTACCATTTTAATCGACTATTGGCGATCGATAATAGAAACTAATAGTGTAATAATTACTTTTCATTTCAATTTTCCTTCAGATAAATATATGAAACAAAAATGTGTAATAGCAATGAAGAGAAAAAACTGTGTGCCCAACAAGAATTCTCATCTTTGTAGTGAACACTTTACAGAAGATGATTTCATGTATTCATTTGGAAGGAAACCTGTGAAAGACCATGAAGTTCCTTCTAGTATTTTTAATTTTCTAGGGAATGTTTTGAAGCGTAGGTGAAACACAGAGAACCTAGAAATCGGTAAACAATATGAATTTGTCATAATTTTTAGCTGGGTATATGTTATTATGTTTTTACTAGTGATGATGCAAACATTATTTGTTATGAGGGCACCTCATTTAGGATCAATGAACAACCTGAAAATGAACCAGAAAATTGGTATGTTATATACTAAGTAGATTTATAACATTTTGATACAATCTTTTCAGTCTTATACATTCATGTTCTAACATGAATATCATTTTTCAAATTGCGAAGCATACTATTGATCAGCAAAAAAAAGTAATCAAATATTTGACTACAAGATATCGTATCGTAGAATGAATGCAAAGGTTAAACATCTCAAAAATTTATTAAAATATCTGAAGGACAGAGAACATTTCAGAACAATGTTTACTTTTATTCCCGAAAATCTTGTATTTTTAACAATAACAGTATACGTAATATTATAAAATAATGTTCCTCTGTTGGTAAAATTTAAGCCTAAACCCGATAATCTAATTTGTAACTATAAACATTAATGCTGTGAAATAAACCCTGTTTATATCACTTTTATTTTCTTCGGAAACCGTTATATGTGAATAACAACTAATCTTGTATGTAATTTCCAGTTCTTCTTATTTATATTTAGCATTTTCCAGGTTTAGGTTATATGGTAGCAGAATTAAATTAATAATTTTAATAAATTGGGGTACTTTCGAACCACTCCAAGAAATAGCTATATTATTTTTGTCTAATTATTTGAGTATTTTGATGTTTATTTTATAGCTATATTTCTTCTGCAGCTTATTTAATTTTGAATAATGTATATATATTACTTGTTTTCCATATTATAATTAAACTTTCATGGCATTATGAATAATGTTGTTTTATTTATAAGGTCATGTATAGTAATGATTCTATAGTTGATTATATGTATTATTTAATAATTGCAGCTGTTAATAACTAAATATGTCATTTAATGTGGGGTACAGTTCAGTTTATTACATACTAAAGTCTTCCATTGATGAAATACAAAACATTTTGCATATGGGTGCTTATGGAAATATGTCTAAATTTAAAATAAGCGATATTTAATCCTATATCTTTGATGTAATTTTGTACAAAATACTATTAGGCATTGTTGCTGAATCATAAAAACCGGTCAAATAGGATTATAACTTAAAAATTCATGACCTTTCTGGAGTGCTCCATTTAAATCAATGTAAATAATACACGTTCTTGCCCCTTGTCACATGGTCAGAATGGTCTCCATCTCCGTCTAATACCAGGCTAAAATAGGTTTTCTGTCTCTCTTACGTGTTGGAGTCATCGACTGAACAAAGGTTTGTATACCATGCGCTATCCATGTATGTATATATGTTGTACCTCGTGTTCTCACTTGCAGAGGTTCGGTTGTTAGGGGCTTCCCCATAATCGCCGAAAGCTCTGAATACGACGAACTGGCGCCGGAGATGACCTCAGCCGGTAGTAGAAGTTAGTCAACCCAATATTACCAGCATTTATGTTAACATACATAATATCTATGAGGTAAAGACCTCGCTAGATAAAGAGTTTCACAACTTCGCTCTTCGACATAACAGCAGTAGAAGGGTAGTTGTCACTTCAAGGGGTAGGGTTTATTATGTAAAAGAGTCTTTTCAAAAACAAGAATCGACCAGTCCGAGTTTTTTGAAAAATATAGGTCACTATACTGGAATGGTGAATTTAAGCATTAATATTACCGAATCTAAAATAACGTGAGCCCGAACGTCTATAATTCCCAGACACTCCACTTTGAACCCCCAAGTGTGAAAGGTTTCGAAATCAGCTCTTCAGACAGATTCCAAAAAGCGAAAAATGTACGTGGTGTTTCATTTAAAAAAAATTTATCGATGACGTCGTAGCCTAATGGCGGTGAATTGAAAATCGAGTCGAATATCAGAAAAGATGATCAGTTCAAAACACAAACCCACCTGCTTCAGGGTTTTTTCCCTAAAATGCCTAATTTCCTTGAAAATAAATTTATCCGTTACATTTTTTTATATATAATTTAATAATTTGACTCAGTTAAATTATTTACACCCTATATTATTGTTTCTTGAATCTGGTTTCATATTTTCAAGATACCTATAAACCTCTAATTTATACTTTCTGATTGTTCTCCCCATTTATTCCGACCAATAAGCTTTCTCCTAGTACCCTCATGATGCCTCTTTATTTTCAATTTGGATTTCGGGTTCTTAATCTTTAATTTAATATGCGATACATTATGTTTCCAAAATTATTGAGTGTACGAATTTTGATTTCAAGGTTTACCTACTTTTGACGTTTCTAGAATTTAATTATTTGATTGATTTTGATCAATTTTGATCAATTTATGCCAATATGTTTTAATTCGATGATACTTGATTACTATTTCATATTTTATGTCGAATCCTTCCTTTCGACCTAACTTTAATTCCTTGGATGCTTGTTTCTTCCCTTTTTTTTATAACTTATTAATCCTTGGTTAATTTGCTTCACATGAAATGGTTGCTAATAATACACCTTTTATGGTCTTTGATGCACTAAAGTTTCGTCTTTCTACATTAATTTTCATCATCTATCATATTCCTATACGTAAAGTGCATAGTTTTCAACGCCAATCTCCTTCCCCCTCTAAACAAGTACCGATCTTGAAGGAATTTTGCACACTTGATCTTCAAAACAAGAGGAAAATCATAGTCTACTAGATATTTCAAAAAACTACCCCAACCCCCTTTATCACCCCTTAAGGCAGAAAAATATAAATTGTGATAAAATTCTGCACACTACCTTCAAAATAAGTCACTGTTTACATGAAATTTAGAGTTAACCAGCCCAAAATATTTACTCACCAGACTAATACCGATCATGGTAAAATTTTGCACACTGGATCTTCTAAAAATACAAGGAAATTCACTGTCTACATGAGATTTCGAAAAACTACCCCAACCCTAAAAATAG
Organism: Endomychus coccineus; assembly: GCA_958510875.1. Lineage (NCBI taxonomy): Eukaryota > Metazoa > Arthropoda > Insecta > Coleoptera > Endomychidae > Endomychus > Endomychus coccineus. The sequence goes on along the minus strand of OY294070.1, from coordinate 30,592,192 downwards.
ACAAGTACCGGTATTGATGAAATTTTACACACTCAACCTTCTAAACAAGGAAACAACACACAGACTACATAAAATTTCGAAAAAAATACCGATTCCCTATATTCCCATAATCCAATATCCTTTGCCACCCCTTAAATCAGACAAGTACCGATCTTGAAATTTTACACACTTCAAAACAAGAGGAAAGTCACTTTCACATAAGAATTTGAAAAAACGTCCGTTTTCGTCGCCGCGATGTGAATCTCCAAGTTACAAGACAATGTATATTTCATTGTAGTAGTAGAAACAGCTAAATGCGTGAAAAGACTTGAAATATACTCTATTTTATGCGAAAACTTATTTAAATTGACTCATATCTATATGTTATGGAATGGTCTGTCACGTACATTATGTGACTGTCAATGAATCAGCTGTCTGTCATGTAAATGTAACCTATCTTGTTGAGGGGTTATGTGTTGTCTGTCATAGATATTCTGAACTGTGACAATGATTGTAGTATAAGAATAGTGAGTACCTGACTGTACGGTTTTATTGACTTATTAAAACAAATTACATAATGATTGACAAAAGACAAATTAAATAAACAACTAACACTGATAAGCACAGAACAGGATAAATAGTATAAGTGACGTTGACTTTAAATAAACTTATCACATTCTCCTCAAATTTTAAAAAAACAATCCAAAATAAAATCGAGAATGATTTTATAGAGTTAACTTATTTCATTATATAATCACTGAGGTAAGGAGGAGGAATTCAGACATGCTTGCCTCGACATCGGATCGTATCATTTGATGGGTCAAAGGGAGAACTTCTGCCGCTGCAGAATCTGAATTTGGGGTCTCTGTCGCTTCATTCTCAGGTTGCTGATGGGTGATGTTTGTTTGTTAATTGGCAGAATAAGGAGGTTGCGTTTGGTCCATTGAACTGTTTCCTCTTGGAGCCAGTTGTCTCAAGGATACAGTGGATTCTTGACCATCTTTTCTACTAATAATAGCATACTGAGGATTAGCTTCTAACAACTTCACTTCATCTACAAGATCGTCATATTTACTGACTTTCCGTTTAGCGAGTACTGATCCAGGAGCTATCCAAGAATAAAGAGAATATTGCAGCTTTTCTTCAGAGATTATTTTGTCTATAATTCGTTGAAAACAGGCCACTCCGTTTGTGACTCTAAAAGGTATACGAGTGAATTGGTACAGTTTACCTTTTGCTTCAAATGCAGTGAATTTCTTATCGTCTTCGCAGATGGGAATTTGATGGTAAGTTAATTGTGCTAAAGTGCTTATATTTCGCAATTGCCCGAACAACATTGTCAATGTTTGGTTGTGGATATGCATCGAGAAGTGTATACTTACTTATGGTCTGAAAGTAATCGATCACAAGCCGTTGCTTGTGATTTTCATTTTCAACTACAACCACTTGTGCCCTCCATGGAGAATTACTGGGCTCAATAATCCCTTCTGACAATAATCGAGCGACTTCATCTTCAATGAATTTTATATCTGCCTCGCAGTAACGGCGAGATTTAGTGGCAACTGGTCGACAGTCTTTAGTTAAGTGATTGACAAGACGGGGCGGTTCGATATTGACGATGGACGAGCAGATGGTTAGTGAAGATTTTTCACCTCCAAAATTCAACATGATTTTTGAGTGTTCCTTTAATAGATCATGTCCAATCAAGACGTCTGAGCAAAGTTTCTTTAGAACAGTAAGTTTACAATTTGGGTAGTAATGTTTGCCAATTTCAAGTTTCACATTAACGTACCCTTTAACCTTGGTCCACAGAGAAGTAGATGCCATGGAAACACGTCCTTCATTAGGAATTATGTTAATATATAGTGCCTGATAACGAATTCGAGGCAGATGAAAGTGCCTGAACTTCCTGTATCTACCAAGCAATTAGAAGTAACTCCATTTACAGTAGCTGTAGTAACCGCTCGACTCAGCTGTTGTAAAAACCCGTCACCTAAAGAAGCGATAACTGCCGCAGAAACAGTTTTTGTTTTCTCAGTTTTCTTTGATTTTCGGCAAACTCGTGCATAGTGGCCGATGATTTTACAATTACTACACTGTTCATCTCTAGCTGGACAGGAAGATCGCGGATGACGTTTGTAACCACAAAAATAACTCTTATTATTGTCCGAACGTATGCCCGCACACATTACCCCCGCATTACTAGAACAGTCCGTCTCGCCCTGTACTAATGGCAGTCTCTGGAGCAGAGTCACTTTTATTGATACTTGCACATGAATAATTAATTTGAGAATATCCTTCAGCATGTTTATACGACATTTCAAGAGCCACAGCGCGCTTATTTGCTTCGTCTAGACTTAAAGTATTTTCTTCAAGAAGACGTGACGGATCTGAGGTGATAATAGTCCATTAATGAAAGAATCACGTATATACTCATTTTGATGTTGCTCAGCGGTTATAGCAGCAAAGTTACAATCTGTGCTCAATATTTTTAACGTATGAACATACTGATCGATGCTTTCTTCCGAATGTTGTTTACGTACATCTAGCAAATGTCGTGCAAAAATCTCGCTATTCTTCTCAATGTAAGCGGCTTTTAGAACTGTGACAGCATCCTGGTACGTTGTACACTCGTTAATCATCTCGTAAACGTTAAATGAAAGAAAATTTGCTAGTACCTTGAATTTATCGGAATCATTCAGATTTTCGGAGGAAGAATTCAAGAAATTTTCAAATGTAGCAAACCAGTGCGTAAACTCTTTATCCGCCATCGGTGAGTCCGGACTTGTGTCAAAGCGACTAGGCTTCAGATATTTTTCCATATTGTTGAAAAAGAATAAGTCAATAAAATTGTAGTATAAGAATAGTGAGTACCTGACTGTAGGCTTGTATTGACTTATTAAAACAAATTAGAATTACATAATGATTGACAAAAGACAAATTAAATAAACAACTAACACTGATAAGCACAGAACAGGATAAATAGTGTAAGTGACGTTGACTTTAAGTAATGTTATCACACATACTGAAGTGAGTAGGGAAGAGATTTAAATAATGTGAATATTAGGACATTAATGTACAGGAAGACATCAAAACACTTGATGATGATTTCAATATTACAACAAGAAAGATAAAAGAGAATATTAATGTGAATAATGCAGGATATGAGAGAAACTTATACCAAAAATTAAGAGATGACTTGCATATTAGTCTCATCGACATATACATATGGACTGCGCGTGGCAATGATAAGCGCGGGTAGTGCCGGCGTGAGAGAGGGGAAAACGAAGAGGCCTAATACTGTCTTTATCTATCGCGTTTCTATTAGCCGCTGCGTTGCCATGGAAATTGCAACATGACTGTAGCTAGTATGTTTACGTCCCGAGCATCGACATATACATATGGACTGCGCGTGGCAATGATAAGAGCGGGTAATGCCGGCGTAAGAGAGGGGAAAACGAAGAGGACTAATACTGTCTTTATCTATCGGCTTTGAACGTAAACATACTAGCTACAGTCATGTTGCATTTCCATGGCAACGCAGCGGCCAATAGAAACGCGATAGATAAAGTAGATAAAGACAGTATTAGTCCTCTTCGTTTTCCCCTCTCTCACGCCGGCACTACCCGCGCTTATCATTGCCACGCGCAGTCCATATGTATATGTCGATGGTCCCGAGCCGATAGATAAAGACAGTATTAGCCTCTTCGTTTTCCCCTCTCTCTCGCCTGCACTACCCGCGCTTATCATTGCCACGCGCAGTCCATATGTATATGTTGATGATTAGTCTAGTCAAATTAAGCCAGAAAATCAAGAATGAAGAAATGTTGCTGCTATTCATGGATTTGGACGTTTTTGGGCTCAAAATGTTCGGGAAAGCGGTACCAGTCAGAAGACTCCATTTAAACCTGCGCTTTCATTTTCCGATTTGTTAACTAACAATTAAGCCTCTTTTAATTGTTAATTTGGACCGATAATTAACAAATATATTTCATGGAACAATATATGAGGAAATTGGCGAAAATGGTTACTCGGGGGTTTTCTAGGTCGCTGATTACGAATCTAACATCAGAATCGAAAACTCGATATTTTCATGGAAATTACCGAAATCTGTAAATGTTGAATCAAGGACGTCAAAAAATTCACTCGGGGGTTTTCGAAGTCGCTGATCATGAATCCTATATCAGAATGGGAAAATTCGACACTCGTGGCCGGAAAACTCTACATTTTCATGGAAATTACCAAAATCTGTAAATGTTGAATGAAGGACGTCAAAAAATGTATTCGGGGGTTTTCGAGGTCGCTGATCATGATTCGATATCAGAATCGGAAAATTCGACACTCGTGCCCGGAAAACTCGACATTTTCATGGAAATTACCAAAATCTGTAAATGTTGAATTGAGGACGTCAAAAATTCACTCGGGGGTTTTCGAGGTCGCTGATCATGAATCCGATATCAGAATCGGAAAATTCTATACTGTTGACCGGAAAACTCGACATTTTCATGGGAATCACCAAAATCTGTAAATGTTGAATTAAGGACGTCAAAAATGTACTCGGGGGTTTTCGAGGTCGCTGATCATGAATTCGATATCAGAATCGGAAAATTCGACACTCGTGCCCGTAAAACTCGACATTTTCATGGAAATTACCAAATCTGTAAATGTTGAATTAAGGACGTCAAAAAATATACTCGAGTGTTTTCGAGGGCGCTGATCATGAATCCGATATCAGAATCGGAAAATTCGACACTCGTGCCCGGAAAACTCGACATTTTCATGGAAATTATTAAAATCTGTAAATGTTGAATTAAGGACGTCAAAAAATTCACTCGGGGGTTTTCGAGGTCGCTGATCATGAAGTTAAAAATTTCTTACGAAGAATAGGGGGCGCATAATTCACTACAAATGGCAAGTTTAGGGTTGCAAAACAACTTTGTTCGTTTATTGTGAGTAATATGTCTCTATACTGGGTTTTTTGGGATCTCTGATCAACATCCGTTCTTTGAGATTAAAATCTTAATTGAACATTTACAGAGTTTGGTCATTTTCATGAAAATGTCGAGTTTTCCGGTCAACAGTATAGAATTTTCCGATTCTGTTCTGTTTCAAAGCATTACTGAGTTTGTGATGTGTCTTGTCACTTTTGCGCTAAACTACTTACTGCGGTAAACTTAAATTCCTCGGCGTCAGATTTTTCTAAAGATTTACTCCTCGAGGACGTTTGTCAGGGTCCTCACCACAAACCGTGGCACGATGCTATCTAGATAGCCTAGTCCCGATAGTAGGTACAGTGAAGTATAACCAATGCAGAAGTACAGTATAAAAGATGTAGTCATAGATAACTCTACTACCGATACTAGAGTTATCTATGG